>PVKA01002541.1:26637-98582 GCA_004027165.1 Ctenomys sociabilis | reverse complement strand
ACTCCACATGCTCTGAGGAGTCGGGGCTCGAGTGGTCCAGAAGGTTGCCTCATCGGGAAAACCTGGACCGTGGGTGGAGAAGCGAGACCCAGTCTTCTTCCTTCCTGACCATGACCCAGGAATCCTTAATTCTTTTAAAGAAAACCATTGGAGACGTCCCAAGAGGTAAAGGAGGCTTAGGAAACCTTGGGTCTGAGTTTGGCATCTCTAATCACCAGGTCTGGTTTGGCATGTTCTCCAGCCTGTGGTTGTCGCAAGGCCTGTCTGGTTCTCCATCCCTGCTCTTGTGGCTATTTGCCCCACCCCTTGCTGGATGGACTGAGGAGGGGATAATGCTAACCCCGAGGCTCAGGGCTTTACAGAAGGGCCTCGATGTGCCTCTAGAGGGACTTGCTGAGGTCACTTGGGAACAAGGCCGGAATTTATGTTTCCTTTTAGCTTGGACTACGAAGAGACAGGGCATTGTACTCTTTCTGAAAACAGCTTTTCCTGAGACTCCCCACGGTTAAAGCAAGGTCTGGAGGAGCTGGGGGACATAATGGCCGTGCCAGCCATGCTGGGGTCCTGGGAGCCCCTGTGCTGTTGAGGGGAGACTGAATGTGTTGCTCTATGTGTCCATCAGTTGAAGGCCTGATCACCTCGGGGCTCGGAGTACTCCACGGAGTGTTCCCTCGGAGAACGTGGAGTCCTGCGCACCTGGTCCGCACGCAGAGGGCGGTGGAGCCCGGCTTGCACGGAGCCCCAGAGCGCCTCTGCTACTCCTCGGGCCGCGCCTCCACACCTAGACGGACCAGGAAGGGGTGCTCGGGCCGCCTGCCAGGAGCCGTAGAGGGTCGGAGACTTGGGCCGCGGAGGAGGAGGCTCTGCCCGGTAGAGCCCGAGGGGGCGGGCTCGGGCCCGGGGCGGGGCAGGGGCGGGCTCGGAGGCGGGGTCCTAGGGGGTGGGGACTGGGCTGGCAGGAGACCTGGTGGAGCCGGGGGTTGGGGGCTAGTTCGTGCCAGGCTACGGGCCCGAGGGTTTATTATAAGGCGGAGCTCGGCGGGAGAGGTGCGGCCACAGCAAAGCCGAACAGAGGAAGCACGGTCGGGCGGGACTCCAGCCGGCGCCCCGCCGCTCTCGCCACACAGAAGCGCAAAGCCGGCCGGAGCCCCGCGAGCCCCGCCGTCCGGCAGCATGAGGCGCGTGGCTCTGTGGCTCTGGGTCTGCGCGTTGGCTCTGCGCCTGCAGCCGGCCCTCGCGGTGAGTGCGCCCGGCCAAGCCCGGCCGAGAAAGCCGCGTTCCTAGCCCCGTAGCCGCGGCACGTGGAGGGGGAGGGGAGCAGGGCTCTTCCCGCGCTGCCCTGCGGGCCGGGGCCGAGGGCCCCGGAGCCAGGCGCCCGCCCCGGTTGAGTCCTGCCGCCTGGTGCCGGGAGCCCACGGAAAACATCTCCACATGGCTCGACCCGCCGGCCCGCGGCAGCGCCCGGGATCGCGTGCTCCCGTCCCGCTCGCTCTGGGCACCACGGCGGCCCGGCCTCTAGAGTGACCCCAGGCCACGACCCTCTCCCCTCCCCCGCCTCAGACTCTCATTCGGACCTGACCGCTGCGCGCGCCAAGCCCGTGCCCGCCTTCGCGCCCAGGCAAGTTCGGGCGCCTCGGGCTGAGCGGGCGCGGCGGCCACGCAAGCCAGTCCCTGGCAGCGTGGGGCACACGGCACCCCTGGGCTTCCGCCGGCGAGCTGGGCCGAGCTGGCAGCGGGAGGTTCCGGGAAGTTGGTCTGCGAGTGTAGAGATCGGAGGAGCCTAACTGCCGGGCTGCTGAAGTTGTGCGGCTGGGGAAGGCGCGTCCCAGGCTCGGCAAGGCGCGGGCGCCTTCACGCGCGTGGACGCCTTCACGCGCGTGGACCTCAGGACGCGCCCTCCAGGCTGGCTTTGTCCATCGCCGGCCCGATAGAGCTCGGGCGGGGAGCCCGCGGTGGGGAGCGGTATCCACCTTGGCGGGGGTTGGCCTCCTCCGCGCACGGACGTAGCCCACAAAGAGCCTGCGGCGGTCCCCGGAAAGTGGCTCTCCCGCCCCAGACGCAGTCCGCTAGCCCGCCTTCCCGATGGGGGCGCTTTGTTCTCGGCCCCTGTAACCCTTTCCTGGGATCCGCCCCGCCGCGCCCGCCCGCCCCCGCTGGGTCCTGGGCGGCCTCCAGGTGTCAGCGCCCGCTACCGGGTGTTTGGCCCTAGCCCCTGAATGGGGTGCGGGCCCTGAGGGTCCTGAGGGCGGGGCGCTGTGGCCACCCCTGGGAGGTGGAGGGAGGTGCGGAGCTGGGGCTTTCCTTCCGGAAGTGGCGGTCTCCCCCTCCACATCTGGACCGCCTAGCCCCCTGGCTGTGGCAGGGGGAGGCGCGCGGGTCCTGCGCTTCTGACCGGGCGCCCGAGCACCAGTGCCCTCAGCGAGCGTTTCAGCTGGCTATAGAAGCTGGCAGTTTCTGAGAGCTCTGGGACCTGGCTCCTAGTATAGGTGGGCACTGTCGCACCATAGGCGACTTGTTCTCAAGTTCCAGTAGGGGTCCACCTTCCCCACGAGTCTGGAGGAACGGAGAGGGCTATGGTTTGTGCACTGTCTTCAGTTCACTCCTGGCTTTCAGGTCTAAGATGTAGCTCTGGAGGGCTGTGGTTTCCCTGGTACTCAGATTACGCCTGCAATCCTAGTTTCCACTCTGGAAGAGAGGGAGCTTCCTGCATGCCTGCCTGGCCAGTCTGGCATTACCTCCTGCTCCACTCTCCAGGCCCAAGATGGGGCCGCCCTGGGGCTCTGGAGGTGAGGGACAACACCTGCTTCCAGCCACAGTCAGGAGTGGTGCTGGCTGTCCTCTGCAGGCCTTGGAAGAGGCAGACATTCCTGCGAACCTAGGACCCTGGGGACTGGCGATGAAGGCTAGACAGCTGGCAATAGCCTCTCTGAGTTTGTGTGTTTCCTCGGGTTTTCTATGTGCTGGGCAGGAGCAGAGGCTGCAAGAGGACACACTGTTTCTGACCCAGAAACTTGGACACATAGGCAGACACAAGCCCGAGGCTGCTTCTATGTGGGAAAGGAGGGAGGGAGAGTCCAGAGCTGGGAAGGCTTTCTGGAGTTAGGGCTGCTGAGCCCCAGACACTGCCCATCTCAGGGAATGACTATAACATGAAGCTTAGGTGTTCTTTTTGCTCTAGTTTATAAAGTTTTGTTTGTCTTTTTCTCAGCCTTGCTCCCTTGCTTTTGGTTAAAAGTGGGGACATGATATGGAGAAAGTACCCTCCCTGGGGCTGCTTTCACCCAAGAGAAGTAGGACACTGGGACTTGCTGGAAGCAGTTGGAGGTGACCCCACGTTGCAAAGACCCAGTCTTCTCTGTAGGCTGATTTTGGCTCCTGTGGGAATTGGGTCACAATCCTCCTGGGACCATCAAAGTAGGGAGTGCCTGCTGGGTGCATGCCTCTGAATGGATCAGGGAGCCCGCTGGGGCAGGAGCTTTCTCAAATCTGCTCCCCAGAGACTGAAACAGGTTTGTCTAAAAAAGTCTCTGTGCGTTGTATCCCATGGCCTTTTGTTTCCACCGAGTCAGAAAAATGGCCTGTCCTGGAATTTGCTGTTTTTCTCTTCTCCTGCCTGAAAGACCTAAAATCCCTTCTCCCTTAATTATGCAGACTAGTAGAGACGTTTCCCTCAGCCTTGCCTGCCCAGCTCAGCCTTCCAGAGGTGAGGTCACCCCTGGCTTCAGCTCCTGAGAGGCAGAAGGTGTGAGTCTGTACCTGTGACTCTTGATGGGTTGCAGTGGAACCTCATGAAGGCACCTTGGTGGAAGGCCTTCGAAAGAGGGCCTGGCCAAAGGAACCCAGGAAATGCTTGATTTTTCGCAGTGTTTTATAGAAAGATTTTTTCTGTTGCAGCAAAGTTTTAGATTCCTGAAATCCCTTAAGAATGAGGTGTTCTTGGTATTGAGGCTTTTCCTTCGAGTTAAGAATCTGTAGTAACTTGCAAAGTATTCTTACTGTGGGCATGACTCTGAGATACTTATTTCCTTCTTTATCAACAATGACAAAGTGAAGGCATAGTTTAGTTCCTGGATGCTGAGGCTGCAAGCTCTGTGCCCTACAACCCCTGCTGCTCCACTGTGAGTTCTGACCTGCTCTTTCCTTCTCTACCCCTGTCTGATTTCCAGAAGTGACATTTGTGTGCCCGATGTAGCAGCTTTTCTGTTCAGTTCCAATTGGTTGCTTTTCTCCAGAAGTACCAGGACCTAGTACTGAGATCCTAAGCATCTTGGTTCAAATCATTTCTCAAACAAGAGTTATAGGCTGAGTCCTGTGCTTGCCCATGAGTGGCCTTGTGATTTGAGGGTTTAGTCTTTTGTGGGCCTCACCTTGAATCTCTATGAGGTGCTGTTGTCATGTCCTCTGTGCTCACCCTGGACGAAGAGTAACAAAGAGATGTCATCTGGGTGAGGCACATAGGAGCTCCCTTCAGGGACAGGCTATGAAGCATCCTGGGGAAAGCCACTGGAGGAAGCCTGTTTCTACTGCCTCAGTCAGGTGGTCTGGAGGTTCAGGGCCAGCCCTAGGTAGCCTGGCCTGCCTAGCCCACTCAGTGTCCTGATGAGCAAGGTTCCCTATTCATAACCCTTGACCCTTGCTTTGACCCTGTTTTAGTCTCCTCACCATGTTTTATTTGATAAAACTCACATTTCTGTGTGATCTGCACCCACACCTTTGGCAGACCAGAAACAGCTTTGCATCAGTAGAACCTGAGGATGGAGTTGCAACTCTGCCACTAGTTTACTGCCTAATCTCTAGTGAGTCACCTTAGTTCCAAGTCTGTTGTCCTCATCTTCGAAAGGAACGGCATAATACCAGTTCTCCCTGCTCTGTTCTGTCATTTGCCTATTCATTTCGTAATGGATGTGTGAAAGTGCTTTGTGATGAAAGTACCAAGGAAAGTTAGTTGTTGATACAATTAAGATTAGCCTTTATTGAGTGCCTGTTATCGCATGCTGGGTTCTTTTCCTACATTCTTGTTTAATGTTTCCCTGAAACTTTTGTGATACACATCATTGCCCTGTTTTTTTGACTGGGGAAGCAAAAGTCCACAGAGCCCAAGGAGCAGCAACAGCAGCAGAACCATATGCGGTATGCACATGCCCATATGTGTGATGTGTTGTTTGCACCTAGAAGCCAGCACCTGAGGGCTGGCCGCATCCTCTGAGGCCATGGGGGTACTAAGCTGGACAGAGCTAGCACAGTGCCTTTAAGCAGATCCTAAGCACTGGGCAGTGCCCTAGATGTCGGGTAGATCTCCCCGGGAGACAGCGGGGTCCAGTAGAGCAGGGAGTCTGTCTGGGGCCTCCATTGCCCTGGCTGGTGCCAAGTAGGCTGTTGGGATGGTGCCCTCATGCTGGCACCCAGGGCACACCATCTTCTATTCACAGGCACTGAGAAGGCATGTGTGGTCTCAGGGGACCCCTGTGTAAGCCTGGGAGGTAGACATCATGGCAATGTGGGGTGATGGAACCAGGATTCCGGCTACCACCTGTGCCTCCTGCTTCCTGCAGGGCCAGGGCCCACAATAGGGGCAGCCAGTAAAACTGGTCGTTAGGTGATTACCTAGACCCAGAGCAAACTGATTTTGGATTGTTCCCCAATCAGTTTTAGAATTTTAAGTTAAAGTTGCTCTGCCTCAGTGTATCTAGAAGAAGGAATGGTATCAAAGTAGGAGGGGGGTCTATGGAAAGAGCTTTTTTTGGTTTGTGTTTTGACATTTTTAGACAGGGTCAGGCTGGTCCTAAATTCTGTATGGCTGTGGCTGGCTTCAAACTCCTAGTGATCCTCCTGCCTCATCCTTCTTCTGAGTACTGGGATTACAGGTATGTGCCACCATGCAGAGTGGAGCGAGGCTTTCGATGCCAGCATCCCGTTCACCAGGACAGGCTGGACTGCTGGGGTGCATTCTGGAACCTTTCATGGAGTGACATGAGTGTCCTGTAACAGGAAGGGAGGTTTGGGACATAGGCCCCTGAGACAGTTACAGAGGGAAGACCCTACAGTTACAGCTCTAGGTGGGGCCATCGGAAGGCTCTTCTGAAGATTGCATAGTAATAGCCAGTTTGAGAGACCCCAGCATTCCATGGGCCAGCACAGATGCCCCAGGTCAGCTCCCTGTGCTCTCAGCTGGAGGTGCCCCCCTGGGGGGTGTGGAGCAGCAGATGGCCCTGCTACCTGTCATGCCTGGCATCCGAGAAGCCAGGAGGTCTATGAGTCTTTAAGATGAGCAGGGCTGGCGAATGTGTGGTGAGAATCTGTGGACATCAAGACAGGAGAGGGAACAGGGTGGCGGGCTTGTCCTTCACTCAGTTATTTGCCCAGTGACTGTGAGCTCTGGGTTCTAGATGTGTCCCCTCCTGCCCGGGAGCCCCTCCAGATCTTCAGCCGCCTGCTGTTTATGGCTTCGTGGGCTGCCTAATTATATGTAAAGGGTGGCTCCCTCTGGCCTGAAGCCCTGGGAAAAACTCCTCTGCCCAGTGACTCACCTGAGCTCACATCCTCATGAGAGGCTGAGTGTGCACACAGCTGTGCAGGCTGCAGCCGGGTGGGCCCTTGCCCGGCAGCTTGACAGCTGTCCGCAATAGCTTTCCTGCATGTCAGGCTGTGGCCTGGCTTTCAGAGAACCTGGTCTGCACCTGTTTGCAACTTCATCTTCAGAAACTGTGAAGCTTGCTCCTTTCTGGAGCTCTTTCCCCATTTTAAATACAGCTCTGACCATCTCTGTCCCTGGCTTAAAAGTCTGTGCAAGTTTCTCCTACAGAGGGGGCAGCCAGACCTGTCCTTCCTAGTCTCACTTTGTCCCAACTCTGTGTGGCTTGGCCAGGTTATTGCCCCTTGAGTCATTTCCCATCCATTCAAGGACTTTCCTTCTTCAGATCTGAAAGCTGTGTGGTTGCAAAATTGTGTCCTGGGAGGACCGCAGTGACACTGAAGGACTCCACAGTCCTCTGCAATTGTCCCTGGGGGCTCACATGGAGCTGCACACAGGGGCCCTACAGGGTGGACTGTGCCTGTGGAGGACTGCTCAGGTAGCCTGGGGGGGCTGATTTGGTGCTCTGTGTGGGAACCAGGATGAACAGGGTCAGCCTGGGGGCGGGGGCGGGCTCTGTTCCCCAAACACACCCAGGCCTCCTGGCACTGCCCCAAGGTCCGCTCATCAGCAGGAATGAAAGCTGTGTTGGGCAGGTTGGGGCAGTGGGCAGGCGGGCGTGGCTATCTCTGCACTCATCAGCTGAGTCATTGTGCCAGGCCCACGGGTCCTCCCCGAGACTCACCCACGCAGCCCAGACCCAGGCGCCCGCTGTGCTGGGTAGGAGCTGTGGGCCTCTCCTGGCACCAGGGGGCCCATCTGGGACATGGGAAGGTCAAGACCTGGGTGTTTGTGGCCGCTGGTAGCCGTGTTGTGTGATGTGACTGTCTAGGGCGCCTGGCTGGCTCCTGCTGCCCCAGAAGGATTCTGCTTCCATGTTGGGGGTGGCTGAGTTCTGAGCACCTGCAGAGTAGGTAGGGCTCACATCTGGGGCACAGAGGAAGGGGTGCCTGTCACTGCAGCCAGACTGGCGAGCTAGCAGGGTGCACCAATTCAGGCCCTCCTATGTCTCACACGAAACAGTCTCCTTTCAGGAGCTTGCTGTAAGGAAGGCTGGTGTGTGAACCACAGATGCACAGGCTGCTCTCTGGCATGGGAAGTATTTGGGGGTCTCTGGTGGGGCTGCCAGAGCTGTCAGGAAGCCAGGCTGCTCCAGGACCATGCTGGGCATCACAGACCCCCAAAGCTGGTGGGAAAGCCCTCCTGGCACCATGGCAGTAACTGGGATTTTTAATCTTCCCACCAGGAGCTGCCTAGGGCCTTCTGTGGCTACATGGACCTCACTGGGTCCCCCTGCTCTTCCCTTTGTAAGAGCCCAATCTGGGGTCCGGAAGCCTAGGGGCTGGGCAGCAGAAGGGGGTCCTAGAATTGGCAGGTGGAGGAGACAGGATTCTGGGGCCAGGTGTGGGAAGGGGGACAGGACTCCTACAGGATCCTACTTAGCATGCCCTGACACAGTGGGTCCAGAGAGGCCATTAGGACCTAACTCTGGCCACCCTTATTGGGGGTGACCCTGGATGTGCCAGGGCCCTCACCTGGCCAGGACTTCCTGTGTCTGGCCTGTGCAGAGCCACCGCAGCTTCCCCACACCCCTGCTATGCAGGAAGCTCTGGGCCTCTCGGGCTCCTCTCCCAGGAGTGCTGGGCAGACACAGCTGTCAGGTTTGGGCTCGCAGGGCCTCGGGCTGTGGGTTGTCTCAGCAGGTGCCAAGACTGCTGTGGGCTGCCGTGGCTCCAGTTCTCCCAGAGCCACCCACGGGTGCAGTGCTGCTGTAGCAATGACTGTGTCTCTTCCAGATTGGAGGCCCTGCCCCAACCCCACAGGCATTGAGGGAATGAGCCCTGGGGCAAAAGTGCAGTTAGGTCTGGGGTGAGGCCTGGCTAATGTGGCATCCCAGAAGGCTCAATGGCTGAGTCAGGCAGGACTAGTATCCTGGCTCAGGGAGTTATTAAAACAGAGTTCTGACCCCCATGGGCCCCTGTCTGAGCTGGGTGGGCATAATGAAGGACACTCAGGATTCAGCATTCTTCTGCATCCTCCAACCAGAGAGAGGATTTTTTTTTAGGTGCCTTTCCCACTGGTTGTCAGGGTCTGCCCACCTTTAAGGATACACTCTGGTGCCCTGCAGCCTTATGGCAGGGGCCCTCTGGGTGTTGCTTTGGGTCCAGACCTGGGCCAGGGCACAGAGAAGTGCTTTGGTGCCCTGGCCATGGGGATTACATGCATCTTCATCATTTCCTATAGAATATAGGCCGACACTGCCTACTCTTTGTGCCACAGTTTCCTCTTCTGTAAGATGAGGCTGTCAAGAGTTCATGGAAGCAGGCGCGTGGGACCACCATGGCTCTTGCTTAGCCAAATCTGGGGAAGCAGAGCTGGCGTGCTGTGCAGGAGCCCAGTGACCACACCAGGAGAGTGGACCTGTCCATGTGAGTGGCCCAGCAGAGCACACGGATACGGCCTTTGGCTCTTCCCAGAACTCTGAGCCAGCACCTCATGGTCTGCCTGAGCCTCTGCCTGAGGCTGTTCCTGACTTGAGCCCTGCAGCCTGAGCCATAAGGCAGGGGAGGGGGCCAGGCAAAGCCACACACAGGCACATGCACTACACTGGGGCCCAGGCTGCCCTGGGAGGAGCCAGGCCTCTGTGGATGCCAGGCCATGGGTGGGGTGGGCCTGTCCCTTGAGCCATGTGGCGTCCGAGGCTGCGTCCTGCTAGAGTCAGGAGCCCATGGAGCAGTTTGGCGGAGGGCCAGCCGAGCAAGGCTGCTGGCCTCTCAATGACTGTGTGCTGGTGGACAGGGACGGTGTCTGCTTCACTGTTTTCATCTGTGAGATGGGCGTGGAGATAGAGGCAACATGATGGGGAAGATTAATGCAGGGAGGCTGCTTCCACCAGCACTGGCCCTCCTCAGTCTACAGTAGCTGCTGCTATGGTTTTTTTTCCCTTTTGCGACCTAATTTGGTGATTCCGTTCTTTACTGAACACCAGGCCCAGGCCAGATCCATAGGGTTTCCTCCTGCCCTGTGTCCTGGTGTTGCCTCTGAGCCAAGTCTGCCTCTTTCCTAGGCCATTGAGCTTCCAGCTGGGGTGTCCTGTGCAGTGGCTGCATGGTATAGCTCAGCCCTGGGAGTGGAGAGCTGTGCAAATCTCCCTGTTCGCTGGAGAAGCGTGAGCTGCTGTGTGGCAGCACTGGCCTCCAGCACCTCCGAGGCTGTCTGCTGCTCAGGGACAGGCTGGGCCTGCTGCCACGGGGCCATGTTGGGGTGCTGGGTCCTCGGCTTGCCAGGACCCAGCCTTCCCAGTTCTAGTTGTGCTCTACCTATGGGGTACATTCCCATCCTAGCCCCATGTTCATCTATGGGATGAAGACCGTGTACATCTGTGGCTCATAGGGAGGGCAAAGGGAATTTGTCTCTTTCCCAGGTAGGTTGCTATTGCCATCCATATTCTGACCAAGCTTTAAAAATTTGTTCTGGCATCTTGCAGCCTCCCTTTGGTGATTCTTTCCTTCTCTCTATAGCTCCTATCCAGCCCCAGTGTCCCAGCTCAAGAATTGGCCCTTTTCCCCATAGGGTGCTGATTTATGCTACAGTGTGAAGGGCTAGTGCCCTCCAGCCTTCCCAGGAAGTGTCTTTAGGTCAAGAGGCTATTGTGTAACAACAGGGACCTAGAGAAAGAAGCTTTGGTGACACGGTTGAAGTGCCTGCACCACTATACTTCCCACAGCTGGCCGGAGTCCCGGTTGGCTGCAGGTGTGTCGAAAGTTGTAGTTTCTGCTTCTCTGAAACTCGAGGGCACTTTATTTAGCTGTTGAGGGATGATGTCACTAGAAGTCCCCATCCATACTCCAGATATCAGGCCTCTAAGCTGGTGGTGTTGGGCGCTCTGGTGGAGAGGGACAGGGCTGCTGTGGTGGGCTCCCTGGGGCATCCGGGCTGGGGAGGCTGGGGCTGTGCAGGCCTTAGCTCTTGTGTCCCCAAGTCTCCTTGGTTCAGGACACCTCCAGCACCCTTTCTGGGCTGTGACTCTTTGGAAGCTGAGAGGAGTGACAGTGAGGCAGTGGCAGTGTCCCTTTCCTCAGCTGGCCCTCTTACTATCTGAGGACTGCCCCTGCCATGGCCCCTGCCTCTGGGCTCTGGAGAGTGGAGGCTGCAAACCCTCTTGCCACTGTTGGCCAAAGCCCACTGGATGTCTTGGCAGCTGAGGCAGGAGTCCTCGAGCTCACCCCATTAGTGAGGAACAGAGCCCAGACTCCTAGGCACCCCACGGTGGTCTTACAGCCTAGACCCTCAGCCACTGCCTCCCAGGAGCGGCTCCCTCAGGGAGGGTGGCTGCATGTGGGCCTACCAGCCTTGTTTTACCAAGGGTGACTGTGGCCTCTTAGGCCTAGCTGGGTTCTGGCCCAAGGGGAGCAGCCGCAGAAATGGTCTGAGGCTGGTCTTAGGATGCAGCCACTGGGCAATTGCCAGCTCTGCAGGAGATGGAGGTGTGGGGCCAGCACCATGGGCTGGGCAGGGATGCTGGCATTGGCTAGGGACCTGTCCCCTGGGACAGCCCGGTTCCTCCAAGAATAGGAAGTACAACGAGCACAATGCATGGGAGAGCGGTTTCCTGTTTGAAACCACTAAAGGGGCAGTGCTGTTCTGAGCAGGTCTTTAGAAATAAGGGGAAGGGGCTTTTAAACCAAGTCATATATATATATATATATATATATATACTGTCCACCCCACCCAGCCTGGAGTCCCAGGGCAGGAGTGGCAGAGTAAGGGCTGCTGTGGTAGGGTGGGGTGTCCTAGGTATCCCCTCTCTAGGCCCTGCCCTGGGCCAGGCGTCACTCCCTGCTTGTCACCCTCCCTCAACAGGTTCTGGCTTGACTTGGTGGAGAGACTGGGAACTGATAAATCGCCGCCTCTCAGCTGGAAATACTGGTGGTGCCACCAGGGCCTGCCTTCCTGGAGCTGGCAGATGTTGGGGAGACTGGAGATGGTGATTCTGGGGCGGTCTGGCCTCAGCAGTGCCCTCCTGCTGCTGATGGGGAGGTGTAGGGCTGGGGAGCCAGGTTGTCCCAGGTCAGCCTCAGCCAGGAAGGGGTCTTACTTTCCTTCTGGAGCTGGCCTGTGAAGGTCAGGGCTTCCTTAGCTCCTTGCTGAGGGTGCTGGGCCAGCACAGGGTTCTGGTTGCTGAGTGAATGTGTTGGGAGTGTGGAGAGGTGCTCAGAGCCTTGCTGCTTGCGCTACCCACAGCTGTTTGGGGGCTCTGTGTATGGCTCTTCAGAGTCCTGTCTCTGAGCACAAGTTCCCCAGCCCCTGGCCTTGGGCTTCTTCTTTCTAGGCCACTGTTTTCAAAGCGCCCCTCTTACATGGGCAGGGTCAGTCTTGGGCTGCAGCCCAGGGGACTCTGATGCTGTCTCCTGGTGATCTTGGGGCTGCAGGAGGGGGGTGGCGCTTCGGCTGTCACCTGAGGCTGGTGTGGTGTGTTGTGCAGATATGCTGGGTGGAGAGATGGAGACCACAGGCCCAGAGTGCAGCATCTGGGACAGAGAGTCACCTGCATCTTAGATTCATCAATCTGATTGAGAAATAGGAGGAGAGCAGGCCTGTAACACAGCATTTTACAGGCTGAGGAAGGAGAGTTGTGAGTTCAAACCCAGTCTGGGACATTTAGCCAGACCCTCTCTCAAATTAAAACAAACAAAATTAAAAATGGGCTGAAAATGTAGGTCAATGTGAAAGGCACTGAGTTAAATGTCTTTTTTTTTTTTGGCGGAATCAGGGATTGAACTCAAGCCCTTAGGGAAGTGCTTATTCCACTGAGCCATCTCCTTGGCCCCCGAGTTAAATGTCTAGTACTGCAGAAACATAAAACAAAACCCCCAAAGGAACTGATTTCTAATTGCTGCGAATGTGTTTAATGCTTTCTGGTTTGCTTGTTGTGACATGGAATGCAGTAGACTGGGAGTAATGGGTTATTATCTTGTGGCGGTAGGGGTGGGACAGAGACCTCTCTACCTTGATTTGGACCTGTCTGGCACCCTGACCCCCAGCTCAGTGCTGCAGCCTGGAGTCCTGGCTGGTTAGGGAAGGCTGTGGCCCAGCTCTGCTGATAAAGGCAGCTCTTTGTCCCTGCTTTTGTGACTAAGGGGACTTGTTGACTCAGTGACTCTGCTCTTACTCACAGAAGCCAGGGCTTTGTTACTGCAGCAGGATGGGACAGGCAGGCAACCTAAGACTCACCTCCTTCCCACTAACATGCAGAGGTTCTGCACCACCCGGCCCAGGTTCCTGCCCTAGGCTGGCATCGTCTTACCCTCTCCTGGGTCCAGCCCAGGTGGCCTATTGTACTCCAACCTCTACAACTCCCCCTTCCTGAAGCCCCTGCATGGATGGGCATTGGGAACTCTGCCAGGGCTAAAGCCAAAAGGTTTCTTATCCTTTTTTCCCCCCAGTACCTCTGGAGGATGGCCCCAGACTTTTGAAGTTGAGCACCCCACTTAATGTCAAAATTCTGTGACTTCCTTATGTTCAAAACACATTGGTTGAAAAGGCAGTATGATCCTAGGACGTCCATGCAGGTTTTTCTTTGCCAGGGATCTACATCTTGTTCATCATTTGAGTCCAGCAGCAGCTGATGTGTTAGTGTTTTGGGATGCTGGTTGGACTTGGCTGCTAGTTGAAGAGGTCGGGGAGGGGAGCAGCGCCTCTAGTTAGCACCTGTGTCTGCCGGACTCAGTTGAGCTTGAGGCTGCTTGCTTGACAACCTGGCTTGCAACAGCTGAGGCACTTTCATGCCTAGATTCAGCCTATCCTGCAGCCCTGGGTGGCCTGGGTGATGGGCGTACTCATACTGACTTTGCCAATGTGGGGGCTGTCTTCCAGCCAGTGTGAGGCTGGGAGCTACCTTCTAGAAGCTTCCATGCCAGCCCTTTGCCCACAGACTCCAGATGCACTCCTAGGTGTGACTGGCAGAAGGGTGAAGAATTTCTCTCCCTGACATTGTTTTGCCCCTTTAAAAATGTGGGCAGGCACCTGGCCGCTTCAGTTACAGGGTGGGGATGGAGGAGTCCTGCTCTGGGAAACTCTTATCCCAAAACTCCTGGAGCCTGTGGCCACACTGAAAAATCTTATCACAGTGAACTCATCCTAAAATGGATGGGTTCTGTCAGAGAGTGGTGCCTCCCTAGGGCTGCACACAGGACAAAGTATGGCAAGGAAGTGCACACCAGAAGTATGGAAGCTGACTGGCTGGCTGCATTTCTGAGGCTGTGCTCCTTGTCTGCCAGAGAGGCCTCCTTATCTGCCAAAGATGCAAATCTGAGCCCACCCACTGCACCTTCAGGCAATGGGAGAAATGAAAAGGTCAGGAGTGGAAAGTGTTTCCTCCAACTTTCCCCTCTGGGCCTCTCTTGCAGGGTCCTTCACGCAGCTCATGTGACCAAGACAGAAGTGGCTATCACTCCTGGTCCCTCAGACCCCCGTGTCACACCCATGAAACCACAGCCATAGGAGAGACAACCTCCTGCCTCTGAGTTTTCAAATCACTTAACCTTCTAGGGTCTGTGCTATGGGTAGGGAAGGAGCCCTTGCTTTGGAGAACAGAGGCCATGAAGGTAGAGACCTTCCTTATCATGAGGTATTTGATTTGTTCTGTGAGCAGCTGGTTTTCCAGGTGTCTGGGAGGTACAAGTGGGCTGGCTGAGCCCACTTGTTTGTACAGCCCTGAGCAGTGGCCAAGCACTCTGGAAGGATCCAGGTCAGAGCTGATGCTGGGGAGACCCCATGAATTCTTGGAAGCAGTTTGTTGCATGTGGGAGTACAGTAAGCCTGCTAAACCAGAAGTCACACCCTGAACTCCAGGGTCAACTGGCACCTCAGTAGTAATCCAGGTTTGAACTTGGTGGTTTCTGCTGATCCCCTCCCGCAGCACCAAAATCTCCTTTCCCTCTTCTGAGATGATTTTGTAGAAGTTCTCAGCTGGGGCCAGGGGCTTGATGGTTCATTCAGAGAGCTTCAGGGAAGCCCTCAGCTTCCAGGAAACTGGAGGCCTCCAGAGGAGATTGGCTACCCCAGGCCAGGAACTGGTCTGTCAGTTTCAGTGGAAAATGCATTTGCTTAAGAGCTTGTTGTGTAAACAAGATCACACGGGGATAAACCAAGCAGAGCCCAGGGAACAAATTGTTTCTAGAGCAAACCTAGTCCTCTTATCTAGCCTCTAGCAGCCCTACTCTTGGGAAACTTAACCTGCCAGGGCTCCTCCTGTAGGTGAGAGGCCAGCCTCCTGCGTTTCCGCCTTCAGGTTGGACCTGGGCTCTAACCTGTCTTCCTGGCTGTGGCTGTTTCTGCTGCAGACCTGGGCAGCTGGTCCTGTCTCCAGCTCTGCTCTCCCAGTGCAGTTCAGGCTTGTTTCTTCAGAGGCTAGATCTCCTGCCCAGCATGAGCCCTCCTTCCCAAGGGTGGAGTGGGGGTGTCCCGAGAGGCTGAGTGGCTGTGACATGCATACCGCCCCCCTCTTGCTGAAGGCTGGGTGCTATATTTGAAGTGCCCTTGGGGTAGTATAGACAGATGTGGCCTTATGTTGGAGAAGGGGTGGACTTCCCTTGTGGATGGGCCACAGTGGACTGGGGATGGGTCGTGAAGAGCCCTTCGGGGGCCAGCACCTTTCTCTGGGGGGACGAAGGTACAGTGTGGCTCTGTAGCTCTTGTGCTTTCAAAGAAAATGCAGGGCTATTTCTAGCCTTTCGGTTTTATGCATGGCTGAAGCAAGCCTCTGCCTGGGCTCCTGGACGGACACCTGCCCCAGAGATTTTATCTGTCACTCCCTGCTCTGCTCCCCAGCAGAGTGAGGCTGTGGCCCTGTGGCCAGGCCTATGGAGGCTTCTTGGGCCACCTTGAGGTGGTTCTACCTCCTGGACTGTAGCAACCAACAGTCCTGCCCCAGTCCTGGAATGTAAATGTACTTAGGGGCTCCTTTTGCAGGTGGGGAAACTGAGACTTTAAGAGGCTTAATGATGGCCTGAGGCCACTCACCTGGCAAGTGGCAGAGGTCAGAGGTCTCTAACGTCTCCAGTTGAACTGTGCCATTCTTTTTTTTTTTGCTCATTATTTGTTCAGATTCCTGATGGGCTGGTGAGATGGATGCTTGTCAGAGCTAAAGTCTCACCACCCAGCAGGACTCTCAGAGCTGCCTTTCCCGCCACCTGTTTGCTGGGTCCTCCTGCCCGCAGCTGCTGACCTGATCTCCAGGCCTCCTCCACCCTGCTCTGCCTCCTCCCGGCTCCTGTCCTCAGTCTTGCAGGTCACCAGTCTCTTGGAGCTGGGCTGCACAGGATGGGCCACATCCCTGCCTCATTTCCTGACCCACCCCCACGCAGAGCCTCTTAGCGTGGCCTCCGTGGAGCTCTGTCCTTCCTACCCCATCCTTGCTGTGGTGAGGAAATGGCCCTCAGGCTGGGCCTGGGGCTGCCCTGAGCTTAGAAACTCTCCCATACCAGCTGGGCTGCTGCCATGACCCTGCCCAGGTGTCCCCCACCACTGGAGGCTGCTTCTCCTGGTCAGATAATTCTGGGGTGGTTCTGGGAGTGTTTCAAAGCTCCCTGGCCAGGGCCTGCAAGACTGATTCTCAGTGTAGGGCTGTGTAGTGCTCCATTAACATCTTAGGTGCTTTCTGAGAAGCCTGGGCTCCTGACCAGACCGAGTTCATCATGGGGGAGCCCTGGCCCCATGTGGGCCGTTGTTAGAGCTCCTGGGGTACAGGGTTGAAGGGCTGTGCAGAGCTGAGGCACCAGAGCGAGGCAGGGGCGCTCTGCGTGGGTCACCCGTGCTGTGCGGGCTGGGGGCATCCTTCAGTTGTGTAGGACAGGCTGGGGCTCATACTCTTCTCTGATCCTTTTCAGCAAGTTGTGGCCACGAATGTGCCCCCTGAAGACCAGGATGGCTCTGGGGATGACTCCGACACTTTCTCTGGCTCAGGTGCAGGTAAGGCTGACACGGCACCCAGGACATGCTCAGCGCTAGGTCAGGTGGTCTCCCTGTCCCCACCCAGCTGGGCTGGCAGGAGGGAGAAATGCATTCCCAGACACATGTCCTTGCTTACTGGGCAGCCTTTGGAACCAGCCCCGGGAGGGCTAACACCTCAACTGAGCTTCTGTGTTCCCATCTAGTTTCTTTTTATTGTGAGACAGGGTCTTGCTGGCCTTGAACCTACCATGTAGCTCAAGCTGCCCTCAAATTCATCGCAATCCTCCTGCCTTGGCCTCCCCAACATTACAGACATGTACCACCATGCTTGACTACCACCTGTGAAATGGGGATAGAACCCAGTCCATAGGTTGGGCGCTGCAAGGTTGCACAAAGCCTGCTGGTGGAGACTTGCCATCTTTTCCCTTCCCGAGTTCCCCGTGCCCTGTATGAAGGAGCTGAGGCCTTGATGGGAAAGCAGCAAGCTGAGGCCTGAGAGCCAGGTGGCAAGAAGCAGCACCCATTCCAGGGGAGGCCAGGTGGCATGTGTGCCTTGCCCCACTCCCTGTGACCATATTGAAAGTCCTTCCCAGGTAGTTCTTCCTTCTGGCTCTAGAGATGGGGCTGTCCCTGGGCAGCTGCAGTGAGAAAAGGCAGTTCGTGTTTCTTTGTTCTGCAAACTGTCAGTGTGTTCTCTCAGGATGGGGTCTGTTCTTCACTGGCTGTGGACACAGGCATGGCTGCCCCTGGGCTGAGCCACCCTGACGCACTCTGCTCTGACCCTGTTTCAGGTACTTTGCAAGACATTAGCACATCGCAGCAGACCCCCTCCACCTGGAAGGACACGTGGCTCCTGCCAGTCATGCCCACAGCTCCAGAGTCTATCGGCAGGGAGGCCACTGCTGTCTCCACCCCCATCCTACCTGCTGGAGAGAGGCATGAGGAGGGAGAGGAGGCTGTGATTGCAGAGGCCAAGCCTGATATCACCGCCCTGGAGAAGGAGGTGAACCCTGAGCCCAGGGAGCCCACGCAGCTCCCCACCACCAAGAGGGCCTCAATGGCTGGAGACACCACGGCCCAGGTGGCCACAGCCTCCCAGTTCCCCAGGGATATGCACCCTGGCCAAGCTGGGACCATGGCTCCCACAGCACCTGGCCAACCTGATGGCCATGCTTCCAGTGGGGAGGATGCACATCCTTCTGCCACTGAGAGCACTGCCGAGGAGGGACCCTCCCATCAGCTGCCAGCGGGAGAAGGTTCTGGAGAGCAGGTGAGCAGCTCAGTGCTTGGCGTGGCCCCGTCACTGTGTTCTGTGAGCATGCTGTGCCCCTGCCCAGAAGCCAAGGGTGCAAGGCCTTCCTCTGCCTTACCGACTCATTGGAGGGTCAGGGAAGGAGCCCTCAGAGGCTATTGGATGGGGGCTTCCCAAATAAGTGTTTTTACACAAGTGTGCAGGTGCATGCTTTGCGTCACTTTGACCTGCCCTGGTGCAGCCAAGGTGAAGTGTGGTGAGAGGAATAGGGTGAGGCTTTGTCCTGGAGGGAGCTGGGGTGCCTCCGCTCAGTGGCAGCAGAGACCACACAGGTGGGACCTGCTCCTGGGTGGGAAATGCAGCTGGATACCACTGTGGCAGTGGCCCCCACCCAGCCTGGTGTCATCCCTCTAGGACTTCACCTTTGACACGTCTGGAGAGACGGTGGCTGCAGTAGAGCCTGATAACCGGAGTGAATCCCCTGTGGACCAAGGGGCTTCACAGGGCCTCCTGGACAGGAAGGAAGTGCTGGGAGGTGAGTATGAGTAGGAGGCTGGGCTTGGGGGAGCTGGCCATCTCAACCCCTGCCTGCTGCCCAGCCCCGAGGGAGGGACTTCAGCTAGCCCTCACGCAGTGAGCTGAGCTGGCCTATTCACCTGCCTTAGGGGTCATTGCCGGAGGCCTCGTGGGGCTCATCTTCGCCGTGTTCCTGGTGGGTTTCATGCTGTACCGGATGAAGAAGAAGGACGAAGGCAGCTACTCCTTGGAGGAGCCGAAGCAGGCCAATGGAGGTGCCTACCAGAAGCCTACCAAGCAGGAGGAGTTCTACGCCTGAGGACACTGTCCCCACGCCCCTGCCACTCACTGGGCCTCCACTTGCCTCTTCAAGAAGAACTGCAGGCCCTGGTCTCCCTGCCTCCATGCTGCCCCCCTGGCACCGAGCCCTCTGGATGCTCCTGCCCTGGTGTGTGCTGGGAGCTCACTCTGCTTCTCTGATCTCCACCTGGAGGTTTGGGCATAAGGGTTTCTCATCTGTGACCTTTCCACAGCTATGCCTGGCATTGCGCCATTCTGACTCAGTTTCTCCAATCTGGAGCAACCTCTCCTAGACCCAGCCATGGTGAAAAAGGGGACCCCACTGCTTTGGACCTGGATGGCCTGCTGTGGCTGAGGAGCCTGGGGAGGGGGACTCGGCCGACTCCATAGCACTTACTGTACAGACAGTGGGCTGGGGTGAGGGCCACCGTGGCAGGGTGGCGTTCAGGCTCCATCAGGATTCACTTTTGCTGTGGAGAGGCCTCATAGATGCCAACTTGTTTTTGCACATGTCTCTGCTAGTTTCTCTGTTGGTAGGCCCCATAGACTTCATTACTCTCCAGGTAAGTTAAGCCAGTCGATTTGGTATCCCCCACCTTGCTACCCTAATCTACATCCAGGAGAGAGCGTCAGGGTTAAGAAGACTGTTTTATGTTTCTGTTTAACTAGGAGAACCAAATCTGAAAGCCAAGCACAGGGTTATTTTCGTGTGTTGTCTCTGAGTTCATCACTCATGTGCAGCAGGGCATGGAGCATCTGGTTGGCGGGCCAGCCGGTCCAGGCACTGGGGCTGGGGCAGCCACTCTTGAGGAGTCCTGCCTGTGTCCATGAACTCAAGGCCACAGTGTGGCGCAGGTCACTGTGACACTGGAGGAGCCTACGAGCGGATCTAGCCCCGGGGCTGGAGGAGAGGACTGGGTGGGCGGCGGGCGGCAGTGATGCCAGGCGCTCTCCTGCGTTTGGCATTGTCCTGGAAGCGGACAAGAGGTGTCATAGGCACCACTGCCACTGGCTCCTCCACCAAGAACCAAGTCCTCTGGCTCCTGCAGCTGCTGCCTGGGCTGGAGTCAGGAATGTTTCCCAAAGAGTAATAGTCTTTTGCTTTTAGCAAAACTCTACTTAATCCAATGGGTTTTTCCCTGTACAGTAGATTTTCCAAATGTAATAAACTTTAATATAAAGGAGTCCTGTGAACTCTGCTGCCTTGTCCTTCTCTGGGCTCCGGTATGGACGTGTCCAGCCTCTTCCTGAATGCTGGTGGCTTGGGAACGGCTGGCTAGAGGCTTTGTGCCTTTGTCTCTCTGAGGGGATGGATTCTAGGTCCACTGTCCCTCAGGTTGATCTGATTTTTTGTTTTACTTTGCCTAAAATTCTTCTGAAGGTCAGCAGGTTGAGCCCAGGCTTTCTTTGTAAGGCCTGTCTGAGGCCAGGCTGAATGGAGGCTGTGGCCCAGCTAGATGTGGTAGACGGCTCCCCTCCCACACCTCCACAGGACTGGAGGCCCAACCTTGGACCCTGCAACATCCTGCCCTCACTTACTTAACTCGACAGTGTTGTGGCTGCCCTGTTGGCTGCTTCTAGAGGTGAGCTGTCCATGGCTCACAGACCACCGCTGACCTGAGGGACGCGGCACCTGATCCCGGACTCTGCTGGAGTGTTTGGCTGCACATGGCCAGGAGGGGGGCATGCCCTTTGCCAGTGTGGGACACTGCCCGAGCCCCCAGCTGGGCTCACTCATGTGATTGCAATAAATGGTACTTGTCCTTGTGGACAGCAGATGCTCTGTGGTGGTGGTCTCTTTGGCCTGGTGGTGTCCTGCTTTGTCTCTTTCTTGGATGGGCGGCTGCCTCCGACCATGAGCGGGCCCCATGTAGAGCAGCAGGATCTGTGCTGATCCCTCTTGCAGTGGAACACTGAGCCCATCTCTGCCTCCTCACCCAAGCCGCTGAGCCAACCTCCCGACATCATCTCCTCCACAGCTCCCCAAGGCTTGGGGCTCTGTTCGGTCGCTCTCTTCCCCAGGCCCCACATGGCTCCCTGCTGGCTCTCAGAGTTTGCTCTCTATTCAGTTTGCTCATTATATAACCAGTAACAAACCTTGGTAATCAAAGGTGCTGAGTGTGAAAGGCCTAGAAATACTGTCAATGCTAAGGACCAAGGACAGCCGAGATTGGGGAGTTGAAGCCTTTTACTCTGGGGATCCAGCTTCCTCCCACAAGTTCCTCCACTTTCTGGCTCTGGCCCTGGGTCCAAGGCCTGTCCTGGGCAGTAAAGAGTGGGAGGAGCCATTGCTTGTTGGCCCCACCCCGCTGCTAGCAGGGCAGCAGGTCCTCGTCTCCTCCAATGCACTCCTGAGAGTTGGAGGCTACAACAAAGTTCATCCAATGAACATGGAAGACTGCTCACTTCCTGCCAGGCCATGGGATGGACAGGGAGGGCACAGAGGCTTGGTTGCCGAGATACTTAACAATTTTAATGTTCTTTCCACATAGGACTTGCAAGGTTCCAAAGCCCCAGCTGCCAGTGTCCCCTGTGCCCTCTCCATGTGGTCGCACTGCCTCCTTCCTACTGCTTCCTCCTGGCCACCATGCACAGCCCTCTGGGTCTGTTTTTTCACCTGGGGTACCATGAGGACAGTGTCGTGCCCCAGAGCAGATTTTGCTCACTGAGCAGCTAAACTCCGAGTTCCCTTGGGAAGCCCTCAGGCATTCTCTGCCTACCTCTTCAACCTCAGCTTGCCTCTTGCCCCTTCTCTTTCTGAGTTTCCACTTTCCCACTATTCTTCTTCTACCTTACTTTTAGCTTGGGCCAGCAGCAGGGCCTGTACTATGCATAGGAATGGGGGACTCCCAGAAATCCCAGAGTCTTTTGTATCACAGTATTTTCTAAACTAATGAGCCACCTTCTCTTGGATGGATTGTGCCACATCCTGAATTTGCAGCTAGGTTGTGGGCTTAAATTGCCTCTGGGGTTTTGTTCTGGGCAAGTTGAAACATGGAAAATAAAGTTGCTGGACCTCTGTTCTGCCCTACTCCCAGGAGGGTGTCATCTCCGGAGACAGCTCTGACAGTAGTGTTTACATGTTGCTCCAGGGCTGGCAGGCCAGAGCCGGGCAAAGCACCAACCCCAGATCAGAGTCTGGGTGGCTGATGTGGCCCTTGGACTAGGTCTGGGAGTACAAAGAGAAATTGGCTTCCAACAAAGGGAAAGGCAGCCCTCTGTTGAGGGCTCCAGAGGCCTCACTGGTTGTGAAAGTCTGGCAGGTGTCGGGAGAGGCCAAGGCATCTAGTCAGAGCTGGAGGTAGGGACATGGCCCAGCAATGCTGAGGGGCCAGGATGATGACAGGAAGGGGAGCAGGATTTCAGTGAGTGATTCTCTCTTCCCCTGTGGTGTACTTGATGAGGGTGTGGACTCCCAAGAGGAGAACAGACAACAGCCCAAGAGATGGGCAACTTCCTGCCCCTCCAGGGTTGGACATGGGTGGGCTTCAGGGAGAAAAGTCTCCTGCCTGTGGCTGTAATGGTCCCCCAGGCAGAGGAGCTCCAGGATTGCTCCAAGGTCTGCCTCAAGCCCACAGGACCTTCCCTCTTCCCAGACAAAAGAGAGGGGCTGGGTTAGCTGGGAGTGGCTGGGGAGCTAGGGCTGCAGAGATCCCGAGCTGGGGAAATGGAGTCCATGGAAACTGCCCTGGGCCTCAAGTCACAAAAGTAGGAACTGCCAGCTCTGGCAATGGCACAGGCCCACTGGCCACCCCAGCTTCCCACCACTGCTGCACCCCACTTTCTGTACCTACCTACTCATATGGCTGTCATCAAGAGTGTGCAAGGAGAGGTGTGTGCCCTGGCCAAGGTGGGATGAGTCCTCTACCCTCTTCTAGGGCACTCCTCTGGGACACCACTTTCCCACCTGTGTCCATAGTAGCTTCTGGCTTGTCCTTGAGGCAAGAGCTGGGCACAAAGGACTATGAAAATGGGGAATCTGCCTGGAGGTGCCCATTGGTCTGAGCTGCTATCTTGCTTCCAAAGTCCAAGAACCCCTAGAAACCTATGAACCACACCCAGCACCCTCTCTCCTGCCACAATGGCTAGAATTGGGAAAGACTATGCAGCCTTAGGGCCAGGCAGCCCAGTGGTGCTGCCCAGCCAAATGTTTGCAGGTAGTGTGGCTACAGCAAAATCCTTACCTCCCTTATGAGCCAAGTAAAACAGGGATAGTGTCTGCCAGTAGGTATCTGTAAGAACATTCACAGCAGCTCTGGTTACTATCATCTAGATGGGGAGGCAGGCCCACCAGCAGAACAGATAAATTGTGGCATAGTCCCACTGTGGAATACTATGCAGCAATGAAAAGAGACAAAGGACAGATACACAATACAGATGAACATGCCAGGCTGTGCATTAAATGTAAGGGACCAGATCCAAAAGAGCCCTTGCTGCATGTCCCATCTATGAAATTCTGAAGCATGTAGAGTTCACTGGTGATAACAGAAGCCAGTGGACACCTCTGGCCCAGGGTGCAGTACTGACATAGAAGGGACATAAAGGAACTTTCCAGGGTGCCGGAAATGTTCTCTGGCTTCATGTGGGTGGTGATTACAAGGCTGAGTGTGTGTGCAAGCATACCAACAAGCCATAGGTGCAGATGAACGCACTGCGCATGTTATTCTGTGATAGGAAAGTTAGAGGGAAGAATCACACTTATGAAAGGACTTTTGAGAGTTAATTAGTCCCTTTAAACCCCACCGCAGGTTTTGTGGTAGAAACAAGGGAGGCCCGCATGGCCCATGTTTGCCTCAGGATCCCAGAGGACTCTAATTTAGGGGCAGCAAGGCCCAGGGCGGCAGCGGCTCTCAGCTGTGCTCTGAGCAGTGCCTCCCAGACTCTGGCCTGGGGCTGTAGGCAGACTAGGCAGCCCCCTCCTCAGATGTTGGCAGGGTGGACACTGCCTCCGGGCAGCCCAGTGCCCTCCTCCCTCGTGGCGGCTGCTGCTCGATTCCTGGAACCTGCCCTGCCCAGCCGCCTTTTCCAGCACTTCAGTCTGGGAGCTGGGCCGCTCCTCCACTCCAGGAAAATATTTGTTCAGGGACTTGGCACCCACAAAAGAGGAAATAAAAGCCACCTTGGAGTCAAGCGGGCGGCCCTGTGGCTGACTGCTTTGTCTGCCCCTCCAAATTGCTTCAGCTCAGCATCTGGGGCGAGATGCAAGGATGCCACCCTGCAGACAGACCTGCTCGGGGGATAGGCCTGGAGTGTCAGGTCTTGGTCCATTCTGTTCTCAGTCATCTGCCATCTCAGCCAGCAGACACTCACGCCTACTGTGCACTGTGCACTTACAAACCCCACACCCTGCAGTAACCCGGCTCCTACTGCCCAGGAGAGAAAGGAGAGGTCCAGATAGCCGGGGGTCAGCTGGCTGAGGCAAAACTCCAGTCCCAGGAACCAGTGGGCTGTGGATGAGCAGAATAGAGCTGGAGGGAGAGGAAGGCCAAGCCCAGGGTGGTGGGGCGGGGTCTTCCAGCACAAGCACTGGCAGCACCCTGGGACTTTGGTGTGCAAGGTCGGTGGGGCTGGGAATCCTGAACAGAGACTGCAGGGAAAGCACTCAGGTACCTGAGCCAGCTCGGACTTTACCCTCAAGGTGGAGAAGGTGTGTGTTTGTTTTGAAACATTTAAGCATACTGACTTTAGCTTTTGTTAATATAGAAAAGTAGAAGAAAATCAAATTTGTCACAAATCCCTCCCCCAAATGTTTCCTAGTGACATAAAGTCAGACTCATCCATGTGCACACAGATAGAAAATCAAGCAGAAGAGCGCAGACAAGAGCAAATCCCCTTCCCCACCTGCTTCTTGGGCCAAAGGTGACTCTATGTGATAGGTTTTCAGAAAGTGTCCCTGCACATGTACCTGTGACCTCAGGAAGGCATGGTGGTGCATGCAGTGATTTCACAAGACTAAGGCCAGCCTGGACAACTTAGGGAGACTGTCTCAAAACCAAAACTAAAATGCGCTAATAATGCAGATCTGCGGGGATTGCCTCGGAGTTTGATCCCCAGTGCCATAAAACAACAAACTCTTACCCGGTGGGCGGGGCCCACACAGAGCTATGCAGCAGCTTCTGACCGGTTCATCTGGGCAGTGCGGGTGGCTGTGCTCCGTGCTTGAAAGGCTGTGTGCACTTAGCCGTGCAGATGGACGGCCCCCACTTACATGCTCCTCGAGGTGAGCTCCTCGGGTATGGTCGTTTGCTGCTGTCATCGAGGTGGGACTCACCCCGCTGAACTCTTGTGGACACGGCGCACATGGGTCTTTCGAGCCTCGGGTCCAAATGGAAGGAAGGGTAGGCCCCTCTCAGTTGTCCTCCACAAGCTCCGCCAAGGCCCTACCTTGCCACAGGCCCGGAGGCTGCAGCCCCACCTGGCAACACACCCAACATTTGCTCCATCTTCTCATTTCACCTGGGCTGCGGGACCGAGACAGCATAATACAGCTGTATTGATTTACATTTAATTGGGAATGAAGTTAGGAATATTTTCAAGGTTGTCACCTTTATTTATTCATTTACTTATTTTACAGAGGGCTGGCGTGCCCCATTTCACACTATGGGGGCTGTTCTTGTTGGCCCTTTTATTCCCTCAAGCATGGGTGTGGGGCTTTCTACGCTGATGGTACAGGGGCTGGTCAGCAGTAGGCTGGTCAGGGAGCCCTGTAAGAGGCATCCGGCTGGGGTAGGCAGGTGTGGGCGTGGCCGGTAGACACAGGGAAGGTGGACTGAACAGCGGGGGGAGTCCTTGCGCCCGTAGTCTGGGGCACTGTCGTTCCCAGAGACACACCTTGCCAGGCCCCTCCCCTGGCGAGGGCAGAGGGTGCTCTGGCAAGCGAAAGGGCCTGAGTTCTATCCCCGGTTCTGCCAAAAAAAAAAAAAAAAAAAAAAAAAGAGCAACTACCTTTCTTTCCTCAAGTGTATAGAGCAGCAGAGATGGGCAGGGTGACAAGAAAGAGGATGTGCCGTAGGTTCCCGCTTTAAATATTAAGGTCTCATAAACCATAGAGACACCTCGGAAATTCCTGTCCTTCAGCACATAGGAACCTATTGATCCACGCTGGTCAGCATTAGGTGAAAGCACCCAGAGTCCCCAAGAAGGGAAATGGTGGTGCCCTGGTCCCGAGTATGCAGGGCTGGGAGGTGTGAAGAGAGCCCTGCGCACCCTGTGAAGAGAGACATGTGCGGGCACTGCTGGGTCCAGCACAGGGCCCGGCCCTCAGGAAGCACGAGATAAATTCCCCAGCTGACATCCTTTAGTAACTCAAATTTATGTTAGGGTCAAGAGGAGTGGGAGAACAAAGGAAATATTTTCTTTTTAAAAAAAAACACTAAAGTGTCTTTTATATAAACTGTGCCCTTGTACAATTTTTAATAAATGCACATGTTGCTTATCCAGTGCCACAGTTTGACACACACCAGTTTCATCATCCCCGACACCAGAGAAAAACTTCCCGTGCCCCTGGAGTGCCCCGCCCCCCACCCCCAGGTCTTCTGTCCCCAGTGTTGCCTTTTCCAGCCATTCCTGTAAATGGCGTCATGAGCACGGAGCCTGGGAGCCTGGCTTCTGTCACTGAGGAGACCCCTCTTGCTGAGTCTCTGCCTGCATATACTGCGGCACACTTTTCCTTGGCTGGGTGTGGGCACTTTTCGAGAAGCCACTCAAAATGTGGAAAACCCAGGAGCCCTCCACAAGTAAGGGTATCCTTACTTCTAGACACAGGGACCAAAGCATTTACATTTTTTCCAAAGGTAAATTCCAATCTGGAATCAGAGAGCAGAGTCCATATCGCTGAGGGTGAGAAGTCACTCCTGACCCTTAAGGAGAGGGACCAGGGCCAGAGGGCAGACAGAGCATGCCCTTGGGGCTAGGGCCACAGCCCATAGTGAGCTGGGAAGGGCCCCCAGGGCCCAGTCCCCCCAGTGGAGGTGCCTGGTCCTCAGGGTTGGGCACCCTTTCTCTCCTGCATGCCACAGGCCAAGCAGGGGGCTCCATTCCCTGGCTTTCCGAACCATGAAAGGCCCACAACCCCAGCGCACAGATGTGGGCTTGGGCTCTCCCCTTCTAAAGTAGGTGTGCTTGAGATCTGCAGTACCTGGGAGTGGATTAACAGCCCTCTGTGGAAACTGCAGAGCTGGCCTGGCGCTGGCCCCTGGGCTGCCTCAGAGCCCTAGACTTCAGATCCTTGCGCAGTATAGTGTCTTCAGCGCTAACCCCTTACAGCCTTTCCCAGCACAGAGCCCCGGGCAGCTGGCACTCATGTCAACACCCAGCAGGGAGACCTGCTTCCGCGACCCCAGGCTCAAGGCCTCCAATGCACAGGTTGCATGGGTGAGCAGGAGACGGGTCTTCCTGCAAAGCTCCTGGAGGAGGCAGGAAAACAGGGCACCCAGAGGAGACGCTGAAGGGCTCTGGGCTCAGAATCCTGGCTCTGCCACTCAGGACCCATGCGCTTTCCCTCTCACGGTGAAATGGGACTTAGCACCTGGCCTGTTGCTGCCTCTCAGGCAGTGATGGATGCCACTGCTGAGCCAGTGACAGCTCAAGGGCTGGGCAGGGAGCAGGGAGCAGGCAGCCACCCACCTTCTAGGGCTCTGTCTCTCTCAGCCTCTGTGGCCCTGCCTGCAGGATGTGGCAGGAGATGAAATGCTTTCCTCCCCACCAGGGTTCCCCAGGCCAGAGAAGCAGACCCGTAGGCAGCCAGGCTGGGGGTTCTGGTGGTACCAGCCCTAGCAGCTAGCCCTGCAGCTGGAGGACCAGAAAGAGGGGCCACATCAGGTCCCAGGACTCCCACACAGAAGCGGCCTGGGCCGGTGCAAACGCCAACTAATGCTAGGCTGGAGTCCTGCTTTGCTCAAGAAGCTCCAAGCTGTATAAATAGTCACCCACTCGTCTTCTTCAGTGAAGCCGTTTTGCCAGAACCCTCTGGAAAAGCTCCCTTACGGGGGATGGGGCCATGCACTGTGCATGAAGTGCCTGGCACCATCTCAAGAGCACAGCACAGTGGTCCACCAGGAGCACGCTGCAGCTGCAGCAGCCCAGCCCAAGGCCAGCGCCCGGGGCTTGTAGGATGCCCTTAGCCAAGCAGGGCTCCCTGTAGGGCTCCCCCCAACTGACCCTAGTCCCCTATATAACAGGCAGATCCTGTTCCCATTCTGCAGACCAAGAAGGGGGTGTGGAAGGAGAGGGACAGGCCTCGGCCTCACTGCCAACCTCTGTTATGTGGCCCTTGTGGAGACTGAGAGAGGCTGGAGGGCAGGCTCAGTTTTTGCCCAGATCCTCTCTGGGCCCAACAGGCAGCCCTCCTCCTCAGCCCAGTCTCCCCACCAATGAGGGGCTTGTCCTGGGACAAGCATGGAGGGCGGGGCAGACCTGCCCCCCAAACCTGGTGTCCCGCCCAGCCCTTTTCCCCCTACCTGAAGAACCAGGGCTGAACTTCCTACCTGCTTGGCCTTAGTTTCCTCATTTAAGAACTAGTAATGCTGGTGCCTACCTTCAGGTTCAGATGAGGCTTTAAGAAAATGCAGTGTCCTACTAATTGCCACCCAGCAGGATTGTAGATAATTATGAATAACTACCACCTCTGACATGCCGGGGATTTGCCCTGTCCTGCACATAGCTCCCCTATCTTATCTTGGGGACACAAAGTAGCAATGGTAAGACTAAGATCTTTGGTGTGAGACCCTGCGCTATAGGACAGCTCCTCAGGACCTCTATTTTCTCATCTGTGAAATGAGGCTTACAGGTCTTACTTCACAACTAGGGCTGTGGGGCATGAAATAAAAGTAGTGCTTGTTACTATTAGCATTTTACTGTGGACACTTGGCAAGCATGGTGCAAGTAAGAGCCGTTATTCCTGGGATCACACAACCCAGAAAGGTCCTTGCTTTGCAGATAAGAAGATTGAGGTGAGGATGTTACTTCCTATAGCTATTGAGCCAACCAGTAGACCCAGCCTGTGCCACTCCCCACCTGTGTGCCCCCTGTTGGCCCATTCTGGCCACCGTACCTTTGTGGATAGGCAAGGGGCAGCCTGTCCAGGCTGCAGCTGCCCCTGAGCCCTGAGCCCAGTTCCAGGGGTGGTGCTTTGCTGCGGCACCTGTCAGGATGCCCAGGCACAAGCACACAAACCAGAGGGCGATGGGGTGGCCCGCCCACCCTCCACCCAGGCAGCTCTGTGCTCCCTGTTCCTGATGTCTCAGACCCAGAAGCTGGGAGTCAGGCTTCCCCACAGGGTGGTGAGTGTGGGGTGTACTCTGTCTCTCCTGCAGCCTCCGGCAAAGCTGGTCTAGAAGGTAGCACGCACCAGCCCTCCTTGTGGCTCTGTGCTCTGTGCGCAGCCTGCCTGTGTCATTGAGTCACTTCTGGGTCAGAGCTTGGGACCAGAGGCCAACAGGATGCAGGCTGCGCTCAGAGGAGCCTTCAGTTCTGAGGCAAGGATACACATGGAAGCCTTTGGGCAGGACTGTATGGCAGCTCCTTCAATTACTGATGGAGAAATCTCCCTGGAGCAAGAGGCAGCCAAGCAGGGACTCTCACAGGGGCTGGCCAGGTGAAGGACAATGGATTCAGTCACAGTATCTGGGTGGGTGGGAGGGGCAAAGCTGTGAGGGCTGGGTTTGCAGGGATACCAAGGCCAGCAGAGGAGGGTGATATACCCCAAGTCAAGGGTGGAGGGGCCAGGATGATGGTGGCTCCTACTGGCTTGTGAGAGCTGACTTCACATTGTGGTTTGAAATTGGCTATAATGAGAAATTTACACCATGGAAATGGGCAAGGGCTAAAATCAGAGCTCACTGTTGAACAGGAAGTATATAGGGCAGGGCTGGGGAAAGTGGGCAGCCTCTGCGGGATTTTAAACCAAGGCTGGGATAACAGTTTTGTTCCCAGGAAGAGTGCTGCTGCTGCTGCAGGGAGAAGCACAGTGGAGGAGAAGGGGCTGGGTAACCTCCTGGAGGATCTGGGTAGTGGGAGAGGACAGGCCCTGCCTGGTAACCTGACTCCTGCTGGGGGGTTCTGCCTGGGGGGTGGGGTGGAGGATTAGGGAGCCTTGCAGCCTTCCTCAGCCAGAGCCTGAGAATCGGCAATAAAACCCTTAATGAAAAACACCTGGGTGCTGCCAGCCAGCCAGCCAGGAAGGCCCTGAGATGGGGACTGCGCTGGGTGGGGAGAGAACGCGTGCTCCATCCTCTCTTTCCTTCATTTCCTCCACTCACCCGAGCCTGCACTGGGCAAGGAACTTGAACAGCCAAAGGAAGAGGGGCTAGGGAAGACCCAGCCACAGGGTTCCCACGCAGGCTCCCTGGGATTACCTACCCCAGGCCTCCTGCACACATGCCCATTCCACGGGTCACGGTGTGTCCTGTCCTGAGTCTCCCAGGTCTTCCCCAGAGTCTGCAGTGTGGGGTACGAGGTGTGCATTTAGGGTGACTAACAAGTATGATTGAAATGTGAAGGATGATCCCCCAGCCTGCTCCTTCTGCCCAGGGTCTGTGGGGGAGAGCGCCCCTGAGATCCCAAGGCGGGGGACACTCGGCTTGCTCCAGAGCCTCCTAGAGCCTTGGATGGGTCTAGTCTGAGGAGACCGGCAGTTTAAACTCCATACTCCCCTTTTCATGGAGGTCGTGAGGGGAAGGCCTGCTGGGGGTGGTGCTCAGGCAAGTCCTGGACTGGTCCAGCCCTTGGGTTGGGGTGGGTGGGAGAAGGGTGCTCAGGCCCTGGAAGGTGCGGATGTTCATGAATCGCACGACCTGCTGCGGTCACACACTTTCTGTGTACTCTGCTCACCCTCTTCTGCCCAGTACTAGTGATCCCAGGCCTAGTCCCAGGGTTTACAGGACGTATGAACCCCTGTGGGATTAGAAACGGCACCTACCGGCCTGGGCATGTGGTCGTGGCAGCAGCTGGATAGGAGGCCAGGCTGCTGGGTGTGTGCTTCGGTGGCGGGTGGGCGAGACTTTGTGTGTGCCAATGTGTGCACTTCTCTGTTGCCCTCTGCCCTTCCCACTCATGGGCCACCCCGCTCCCCATTCCCAGTTAATAAACACCCCTTGAAAGGATGTGAAGGGTCTGGAGGGGCCCTGTGAATGCTGAAATTCTCGAGCTTCAAGGGCTTTGGGAGGCCCTCCTTCCCCACCAGTGCGGCCTCCGGCAGCCTCCAGCAGGGGAAGCTCCCACTCCTTCTGGGCACCATGTGGCAGGGAGGCCCAGGCATCTGGAGATGAAAGGCGCAGGACAGCTGTGGCCCAGCCACCGCCGGGGAGGCAGTCCAGCCAAGGGCTTCCCTTGGGGCCATGTGGTCCCAGCCTGCACTCCGCCCCTGAGACAGGCAGCAGCCACAACACATCCGCAGATTGCCCTGTGCAGAGGAGCTGGCCCCGCTGGCCAACCTGGTGCCTTCCAGCCCTCAGAAGGGGAGCACTCTTCCCCGAGCCTGACCCTCTCTGTCCACTGGTCCTTCAACCTAAAGCCCAGGAGAAGAGTACAGACTTGTAGCCTCACCGGGAGACTAGTGTTTTCCTTCTTTCCTTCTTCTCGTCTGTAAACTAAATTCAGAGAACTGCATAATGGGCTGGTCAGAGGTGGAGTGGGATTTGAACCCATGACTATCTTGTTTCAAAGCTTCATTACAGTAGCTCTTGTGGATTCCAGCCATGCCCTAAGGGCACAGGAGGCCCCTGGTGTCTCTCCCATGGGGATTTCAGGAGGTCCCAGGGCTGTGAGGATTCTTAAGCCCCCACTCTCAAAGCTGAGGTTCAGAGAGGACTGATTTGTTTGTTAGGGAGGGGACCCTGGGTTCCCCAGCTTTTCCTGCCTCAGCTCAGCACTCTTTCTGTGAAGGTGGTTGTCTAGAAACCAGTGCTTCACTTGGACTCCAAACCTGGCTCCCAAGGGAGGAATGTCCCCTAGGAAGAGGCCCCTCACCTCATTTTGGCCGAGGTTTGTCCTCTCTCCCTCTGCTTCCAGTTACTGATTCACAGAAGGGCAGCTCTGCTTGGAGGGGAGTGGGGAGGAAGCCAGGCACTGGCTATTAGAGGTATGACAGCCTTGCTGAGGCTGCTGAGTGGGCCCAAGGCTGTGCCGCAGGGCCTTGCCCAGATCCTGAGGAATCCAGAAGCCAGGTAGAGGCACCATATTCCTGGTCTGGTGAGGACTGAACCCTCAGGCAGGAATCCCGGGGCTCCCTGGGGCAGAGGCTGGGCTGGGGACCCAGTCATCCAGCACTGACTAAGGCCCTGTGAGCACCAACTGTGTGCCTAGCCCCATTCTGCTTGCTCCAGGGCCCTGCCCTGGTGACACAGTCCCGCAAGAGGACACGTGGGATGCAAGGCTTAGACGAGTGAGAGCTGGCCCCCAAGCTTCCAGGAGTGTGCGAAGCCCTCCTGCTGCATTAGCTAGAGCTTCCTCAGGAGAGGTGCTCGCTGTTGGCCAGTGGGGGTGTGGGGCAGACTGTCCTAGGGAGCAGAACAGAGAACAAACCAAGATCAGGCAGATGCTGAGCCGGTGGGTGGCAGAAAGAGGCCCAGAGCTCAGTCTCTGGAAGTGGTTCTCCAAGAGCAGTCTCTCTGTAGCAGCCACCCACAAGGGACATAGTGGGCTATGATGACACAGGCTCCTGTGAGTCAGGGACCGTGCTGGGAAGTTCCCCTGAGCCATGATTCCCAGCCTGCCATCCCACCATTCCCTCAGCTCTTGGGTGACTTCCTGTGAGGGTTACTCACTCCACTGTCAGTGCACCGAGGAAGTGTGTCCCCCACCCACCCTGTACCTCCTGGAGGTGACAGCTGTTTTGTGTGCCTCCCCCCTCTCCCTTCTCCTCACATGTGAGTTCTGGCTGCTGCTTTCTCCAGTTGCAGTACTTGCTCAGCAGCTGCATTTTGATTCCTCTGCTTCCCCTATCCTGAACACCAGAACATTCTTAGCTCTCAAACCTGCCTCCTGGTGTGCCTGTTGCCATAGATGCCTGCTCCTCAGCTTGCCCGGGAGCCCCTGCAATTGAGAATGGTCTCTCCATCAGTACATGGAGAGCAGGGCCTGCTGGGAGCTAAGCAGTGGGAACACTGCTTCCTGCATGAGTCTGAGATGGAAAAGGCTTTGGCTGAAACCTGGGTGCCCTCGTAGTATCTTTAGAAAGCAAGGTATTCTTAAAGTCCACTCTGCAGGTGGAAGAGAGAGGTCTAGTGCTCCCTTTGGCAGCACGTATACTAAAATTGGAAGAGAGAGGTCTAGGCCCCAGTGCAGAGCTGACTTGTACTTCCATGGCTCTGTGAGGACAAGAGGGTGGACCATTCTGCACCCACCATGATGAAGCTGGAGTTCTCTGGGATGAAAGGCCTTTGTGCACTGAGGGGATGGGCCCCGGGATGCCTCTGACTTGCGACAGTTACACCACCGAGCCCTTCCCCCAGCCAGCCTTTGATGACTTCCTGGAAAGAGGTTAAATAGAGGGTTTGTGACATGGAATATTTGATGTGACTTGAGAACTTCCTGTTCAAATGACCCCTGGGGCTCCTGACCTCCCCTCAAAAGTGTCCCCTGTAAGGTCAGAATAAGCCTAAGCCCAACATCTCTAAGCAGAGCACCATCCTGTGCTCCAAAGGTCAGGCCCCAGATTTCTCAGGGTCTCCTAAGTTCCCTGAAAAGAATCTGTTCCTAACATTGAGGGTAACGAGGGAACCCCACCAGGAAATAGCCCTTCCTTTCAAAGGCTCTGGTACCCTCCTCCCTTCTCAAGCACTAAGGAAAACACATCCTGGAGAGGGTCCCAAGAGATGAGTGCTCAGCTTGTGTGTGTGTGTGTGTGTGTGTGTGCGCGCGCGCGTGCACTCGTGTATGCACATGCACATGCATGTGTGTGTGTGTATTTGTGAAGCTGCCCTGGGCTCGTGTCCAGGACTGGCTGGGTCAAAGAAGAGCTCCTCAGTGAGGCTGCCCATGGCCACTCTGTGAGGACTGCTGCTTCCACTCTCCTGTAGACACAGGGCCATTGTGGTGGTGTGGACTGAGCATAGGCTCTTCTCCTGCCCTTCCTCAGCAAGAGCCTTGGAGAGAGCCCGGAGGATAGCTCAGTAGAATAAGCACTTGCCTAGCAAACGCAGGGTCCAGTACAAAAAAAAAAAAAAGCCTTGGAGAAATTTCCATTAAGTGATGATTACCACTCTCAGTGCTCTTGTTCAATACCATTTTGTTTGTGCTGGGTGGTCTGCGCCTTGCTATAAGAAAGAGTCTTTGGAACTCAGTAAGCCTTTCTTTTCTTTTTTAATGTGTTTGGTATAGGGTCTCACTATGCAGCTCAGACTTGTAGTGATCCTCCTGTTTTCTGCCACCCTAGTGCTGGTATTATAGGCAAGCACCACCACTCCCAGACTCCGTAGCAGAATCAGCATGACCAGGGGTGTGGCCAGCATGGCATGTAGTGCCCGGGATCTAACCTAATCCCTGAGCTTGCCTAAGCAGGTGCTTAGTCTGTGAAACTATCTCACCAGCCCACTAAGCTTTCTGTGGAGGCTGTGCTCCAATTCTGGATTCCCTTGGCTGTTCTGATAGACTACACCCTGATGGACACAGTCTGAGGGGCCCACTTTGTCCTTACCCTCATGTTAATGGGAACTGTGCAGTGGGAAGACCTGCTCCCTGCAGAAGTCTGAGATGGAAAATACTTTGCCTGAAACATGGCTGCCTTAACTTCACGTGTAGTATCCTGAAGGTCACTCTGCAGGTTGAGAAGAGAAGTCAAGGTCCCAGTGCCCAGCTGACTTGCACTTCCTGTGCCTCCACTGACAAGTGCTGGGCTGACAAGTGCTGGACCAGCCCCTGGAGGCTGATGAGGTCTACTCCCATGGTGGAGCCTGGCGTTCTCTGGGAACAAAAGCCTTCCTTCCTCAGTCTGACCTGGTCTCAGTATCACCCAATGAGTCAGAGAAGGCAGGGGGCTGGCCCGTGGGTCCTGGCTCTGTTTTGGCCCATGGAGGCTGAAGTCTACCCGGCTGTTCCCATCGGAGGCATGGCTATCCAGCTCCAGCACTTGGTCAGACCTGGGTTACCCAAAGCATTAGCTGTCTCTGCCTGCTGGGCTCTTGTGAAGCAATGTAGTTGAATCAGTCCTTGACCAGACAGTAATGAATGCCAGCCCTGTAGACTGGGGCTAGTGGGGAAGGGGGGAGCAGGGGCTTGATGCTGGGCCAAGCTCTTGGGAGATGTGGCAATCCTTGTGGGCAAATGGAGAGCCTTATTGTGCAAAGTCCCGCCCCTCAGAGGCAGTGAATGTGAGATAAGCCACCAGAGCCGTGCCTGCCCAGCCTCTCCTGGAACTAACTGCATGGTATTCTGTTGGGTGAGAAGGCAGAGAGGCTCGAAAGCCCATCCCATGGGAGAGTGATGCATGGCTGTGGTCTGAAGGGGCAAAGCCAGAGTGTTTGATTTCCTGGGAGAAGGCAAACTGAACAGTGACTCAATGGAGAAACATCCAATCAAGTGTTTGCTTTTGGAAGGGCAATGTAATCAGAAGGGTGACTGATTGCAAAGGACTGGAGGGCCGGAGAGGCCTGAAGGAGTTAAGCCCCTGAGCCCTGACACACAGTCTTGTTCCAGTGCCTGGATCGCCCTGGAGACAAGCCTAAACCTGACCCTCTGCTTCCTGAAAGCCTCAAACACTGATGGCTGAAGGAAGATTTGGACCAATTCCCCTCTCCCTCCTGCCCCATTAAGTGCTCCTCCTGTTGTCTCCTCAGCTGCTGCTTTCTCTTATCAAAGACATTGGATGGTGGCTCTGGCTTTATTTAACTTTAACAGACAGGACCTCTGGGAATAGAGTTCGCCTCAACCTGCGTTGGGGTCACTCCTAAGCTCAGGCCTCTGAGCATCTGCTTCCTGCTCCCGAAGAGGACAGAAAGGTCTCCAGCCTTTTATTCAGAGCCCCTGCACCACTCCTAACATGGCAAGCGGAAGTCAGGGCTCCAGGAGGTTGAAGGCACCCAACCTGGGTACTTCACAGGCTCCCCAGATCCTCTCTTCTGGTTCCCCAGTACTCCTCTGTCTGACAAAGGCCCCTCAGTCCTCTCCCAGTTCTGTTAGGAAGTCGCCCGGCTCTGCCTCCCTCATGGCATACCCCCAAGGCAGTAGCACACAGTGGCCTGCTACTGACTGGCTCCATGTCTTTGGGCAGTTGCCAGTGTCTGTATACCTCAGGTCCCCCATCCCTAACACGGTGGCCAGGAAACGATCTGCTTCACAGGCTTCCTGCGAGGTCTGTGTGATAAAATGAGTAAGGTACCGGAGTGCTGCTGTGCGGAAAGTGGCAGTGTGTGTGGTGTCCGGTTGCCCCCAGGTTCACGCCCCAGTGCACCTTCTCTTCTCTCCGTCCTGCAAAGAGAACCTCCTGGGGCAGCCAGCATACCCAGATCTTCCAAGTCTGGGTTTTGGATGAGTAAGCAAGTACCTAAAACTTAGATTCTGTAACCAAAATATGACACAACTTCTAGGGAGAGCTCTGCCCTTTTTTAGAGTGACATGTCCCTGGGTTGTAGGAGGAGCTGGGCCTTGGTACCCAGACTCCTGGGCTCTCAGCGGGGCACCTGGGCAGGCAAAGTGGTCCTTTGGGTCAGCTGACACCCCCGTCAGACCAGGAGGGAGCAGCTGCTTGGAATCCTGGGAACTGGTGCACTAGCGGAGCAAGACCCAGGCCCTGGCTGTGACGCCCCTGTCCCACCATCACAGATATTATCTTCCACATGCCCCATGCACACACCAGCTTTTCAGACCAGACTTCCCATCTTCTGAAGCTTCAAAGCCAGCCTTGAAAAGGCACAGAGTTTATTCAGAACAAAGGACTTCAGTGCTTCGTTTAACAAACAAACAAGAGGCCCAGTGCTGCACAGCAGGCAGAGGTGGAGGCTGACTTGGCTCTGTCTCAGTGTGAGGTCACCACTGCCACCACTGCGTGGGCTGGGCCCCCAGGAACCAAGGTGCTGTCAGGGAAGGGGCCCTGGGGGCCGAGAGGTGGGGTGCTCATGCCTGCAACGGGCCAGAGACGGGCTTGGCAGGGATCGAGCCTAAGGGCGAGGTGTGGCAGGGCCCATCGCCTGGCTCCTGGCCCACCACAGCCTAAAGCAAGGGCGAGTGGCACCTGCTTCCTCCAGTGCAGTCTGAGCTGACGCTCTGCGACTGCAGCCTGGTAGAGTGGGCTCAGGGGACACTGGGCGAGAGGCTCCAGCAGCACTGGCCCCATCACAGTGCAGAGTGCAGTTGTCCCATCCGCCAGGCTGTCCTCTGTCCTGTGGTGGCCCCAGCCAGGCAGGCAGGAGGGTGCAGGGGACATCGTGCAAGGGGTGAGCTCACTGCCGGCTGCAGTGCTGCCCTGGCCTGCACCAGCCTGCCCGCTGCTGGTTAATCATTGTCCAAACACCCTGGCAAGCACAGGCTGTGAGACTTGACAGGGCAGGGCCTCCTCTGCCAGGTCCCAGTAGAGCTCCCCAGCAGGCTCGAGGCTCTGGCTCCTGTGCCCCACAGAGTGTGTCCTGTAGAGGCTCAGACCACCTTTTCTAGCTCCTTAGTAGGAACTTAGTTATTCTGAGGGAATCAAGGACTCTTCCTTTATAGATTTCCTTTCTTAGGAGCTTAAGGCTGTTCGGTGGCCTTGCCGGGAGCATAGGCCCCAGGGCCAAATCCCTCAGGTTCCTGTTAGCAGAGAGCTGCTGCTAATGCTATCCATGTATGGCTATTGTAGGGATTATGACATACGTAAAGTACTTACTAGACCAATAGTCAAAAACTCTCATGCCTGAAACAAAGACTGGACTACTCGTCACTGGGCTCCGCTAATACCTGAAGGAAGGTGACTGGCTGGCAAGTGCAGGCCACACAGATGTACACAAGGCCTAAGCTCCCCACGTGCTCACTGGGTACACTTCTCCTCATTTCCCAGGCTACAGCACTCAGCCTTGAGGAGTGGGGTGTGTGCGTGGAGGTGGTGAGGTCAAGGTCAACGTCACATGACACTCAGGTCTCCCTGGCCTAGAATCTCGTGTTCTCTCCACCATGCAGCGCTGCCAGGTTTTCGGATCAAACATGCAAATCTGAACTTGTCATACAATTAGGTTCTGCCCGTACTCACAGACAACCTCTGGGAATGGGGGCAGGGCCATTCTGGGATGAATCTGCCAGGCCCCTAGAAAACCTGTGCCCTATGAGGAGACAGGAAGAGTGTGCCCAGTAGGAGCCTGGCACCCCTGAGACCCAGGAGGCTCTTAGCCATGCAGGGACTTAGAGCAGCACACTTGGCTCCCCATTTTTTTTTTTTTATTAATAGTTCTTGTTTATTTGACATTTTTGGGTGGATGGCTACAGTGGTTAGGGGAGGTCTGGAATCTTTCCCCTCCCACTCTAAGCTTGTCCTTGATGCTGCTACTAGCTGGCATGAAAGCAAGGACACATAATGGGGAGGAGCCAGGGACTGAGGTTACAAACCCTGACAGGGGAGCCCTTGTCTCCTGCAGGAGTAGTGGCCCTTTACAGGCTCTGATGTGTTTTCAGGGATGCACCTAAGGATGAGTCCCTGGAGTCAGGCAGCTTACCCTTGGGCCCCTGCGGTCATTTGTGGGACATCTGGGGAGGCAGAAAACCATGGAATTAACAGCTAGGAAAAATCCATGAAGCCAGCCAGGGCAGTTCTGGGACAAGCTTGTGTGTGTGTGTGTGTCTGTCTGTCTGTACCTGTGCTGCCTATTTGAACATGTGTGTACGTGCCTGGGAATCTGTTGGCTAGACCAGAAATGCTCCTATTCAGTACAGGAAAGTTAGTAAAGGCCATTGTATGACAGCTCCAGAAACTTCTGTGCAGAGTCACCAACTCCCAGTGTGCAAGCATTCTTCCTGGGTGTTGTCCAGGCTCCATGGCCCTTCCCTTCAGGCCTTTCCATCTCAATGGGTGCTTGGGATATTTGTGCTTGAGGACGAATCTTAGCGATTTCAGGTACCACAGAAGTGTGTTCCTGGCCCCGAGATCATGTGCCACTGAAAAGACCAGTAGGGAAGACAGAAGTATGACACAGTGTTGATGCCAGGGAGGCTGCGGAAGGTGCTAGAAAGACCCCGATGGGCATAAACAAGTTCTAATCTCCTCTTCGCTCTGTTCTCAACTTACGTTGTCAGCACTATCTTCAGATCTTAGCTAATGTGGCTGAGAAGTCACTGACATGACTTTTGAAGGGTCGATTTTCTCCCTGGCCCCTTGTTCTGTGCTTTTTAACAGCACACAGTAGTCGTGCCCGGAGGTTATATGGTCTTCTTGAAAGATATGAAAAAGATACACAGATCTTGAAAGAAAGGAAAGTAGTCTTAATCTGTTCTTCAATTTGTCCTACACACACCCTTTATTAGATCCTTATTAGGTGCCTGATTTCAGCCAACTTGGCTGTTTAATGATTATCAGATGCTTAGGAAAACATGTGTACTCCCAAAGACTAGGTGGGAGCTATCTTCAGGTCCTCACATTACTAGAAAAGCAATGGGTAGACCAGAGTCTGCTGAAGTAACACATCTTTAATAGAAAATAGGCACAGAACATTGAATCCTCTCCACTGAACTCAGGGCCATTTGCTTTCTCCATCTCTTTCTCTGTCCCTTGCTCATATGAGAAATCCAGAAACCCAGAGATTTGTCAGCAGGAACAGCCAAACCTCTAGTTGGACAAGGAGGCAGAGCCTTCTAGTAGACTTGGCAGGTGGGAAAAAGGACCCCCAAAATAAACAGCTCTGAAGCACTAGCCAATGGGGAGCAGGTATCCAGCTTTTCTGGTCTTCTATCTTGTTTAAGCAAAGATGTAGATAGATGCCTATGCCATTTTCCCAGCCATGATTTGGGTCTAAAATGTCCCACAAACATTGTGTGCTAAAAGCTTGGCCGTCAGTTGAGGGACTGTTATGGGTGATACGCTATGTCAGGTCAAGAAGTTTGGAAGCGTAATTTAGCAGGGGGTCAAGGTCCTCACTTTGTAAACACCCTGAGTTAGTGGAAGGGGGCACAGAGATGGTGTGGGTGGATAGCCTGTGTACCGTATAAGGGAGGGACAGAGGCTTGTTCTCCCCTAGTCTTGCTCTTGCTGCTTTTGCAGTCTTCTGCCCCCTTGAACTGTTGGCCATGGGCCATGCCACCCCACCTTGTGCCAACTGATTACAAACCGAAACCTCCACAGACCGTGAGCTAAGTAAAGTTTGCTTCCTTAATCCTGGGTGTTGGGTATCTTGCCTCAGCAACAAGAGACTTTGACTAAGATGGGGCCCTTAGGAAGGTGATTGGGTCATGATCTAATGTCAGGATTGGTTGGATTCTCATGGATTTATGATTTGATGGCATTACTAGGAGATGGTAGCACCTGAGGAGGTAGAGCCTAGGTAGAAGCAGTGGGTCATGAGAGCACAGCCTTGGGGACTTCATCTTGTCCCTGGCTCCTTTCCCTCTGGCTCTCTCTCTCTGCTTCCTGGCTGCTGTGCTGTAGACAGCTTTCTTGTGCTATAACTTTCCATTGTAATGTTCTTGCCTGGCTCCAGGTCTGATAGAAATGTAGCTAGCTTGCCATGCACTGAAACTTCTGCAATCAGGCGCCCAAGCTGGTCTTCCCTCCTTTCCATTGAGTTTGTCAGGTGTTTTGTCACAATGATGAAAAATGAATACAGACATATTTCTCAAACCACCTGTCTAGGATCTTTTTAATGCTGGCTAATGAATTTTGAGGAAGTATAACTGGATAATTGTATTTGAAGTCCTTCAGGGCCAGCAAGATAGCTCAGCAGACTAAGTGCCTGCTTAGGCAAGCACAGGGGCCAGGGTTCGATCCCTGGCACCACATGCTGCACTGACCCTGCCCCCTGGGTGTGCTGAGCCAGTGATGGAGTCTGGGCTTTTTGGAATATACCTGTAATCTGAGTAGTAGGGAGGCTGAAAATAGGAGGATCACTGCGAGTTCGAGCTGTATAATGAGACTCTGCACACACACATACACCAAAAAAAACCAAAAAAAAACACTGAAGTCCTTGTGCTTCACCTCTAGAGTTTGAATTACTTAAAGTATTAAGTAATCACCCCTGGAGCACAAATTTCAGCTATCACACACACAAGCTGATTATCTCTCCTCTTCCTGCAGTGGAGCTTGGGTAGATCATACAGCCTAACTGGCTTCTTGGTAATCTTAGCCCTGCAACTAGGTTGCTAGCTGGACTGGGTCTTACAGAGCTCCTGTAGGTTGGGCAGGGATGCAGTGCTAGAGAGGGAAAGAAAGAAGTATAGCTTCAGATGAAACTTGCAAATAACTAGAAAATGTCTGCACTCTGCAAGGTCAGAACTCTCAGCTCTGTCTCAGCCCTGGTACCCAGAACAGGCTGCGAAGTGCCTGTGCAGTTTCAGGTCAGCACCACCAAAATATGACCCAGACAGCTTCTTCATTGACATTATCAGAACCCTGGCCCTGGGTTCTCCCAGGCCCACTGGGTCTGAGTTCCTCCACAAGCAGGACTGCGCAGAGGCCAGCTACCCTGGTGTTGACCTCCTTTCCTGGTGGCCATTCTTTGGGCCTTTGGAGTTTCATCTTTGTGAGTTTGTCTGTATTCATTTATAAATTAATAAGGCCCTACTATGTGCCAGGCAGCTGGGATATACACGAACAATACAAATCAAATCCCTGATTCAATGGGCTTTCAGTGTACTCAGTAGACAGGGTACATGGGCCACTATAAAGAGACTGCAGTCTCCTGTCCTCTTGGAAGTGCTGGGGTACTTAAGCTAATTGCTCCTCTGTGCAAGTGACCAGGCTTTCTCATACCAAAGTGCCTTAAGAGAGGTCTGCCCCCATCTGGACATGGCATCTTTACCCTGGGCCTTGGTCCCTATATTTATGTGAGAGATGAACTGACCTTGGGGCTTCCTCTGAGGAATGGAGGCCAAGTTCCAGGTGACTTGGCATTTCCACAGAAGGGGATGAAGTGTGCGCACCTGCACAAGTCTGTGTGTGTGTGTGTGTGTGTGTGTGTGTGTGTGTGTGTGTGTGTGTGTGTATTTAGGCTGCTGTGAGCAATCTGATGAGTTCTATGACAATTTCATGCAGTTTTTTTTTTTTGTCTTTTTGAGACAGGGTCTTGCTATGCAGTTCAGGCTGGCTTTAAGCTCACGTTGTAGCTCAGGCTGGTCTCGAACTCACAACAATCCTCCTACCTCAGCCTCCTGAGTGCTGGGATTACAGGCCTGCACCACCATGCCTGGCCATGCAGCTTCTAAAAGGAGTCTCTGGTGCTCGCTTCGGCAGCACATATACTAAAATTGGAATAATGCAGAGAAGATCAGTGTGGCCCCTGTGCAAGGATGACATGCAAATCCGTGAAGTGTTTCATATTTTTTTGAAACTCTTATTGCTATTTGTTTCTCAATAAAATTATTTTAAAAAGAAAAACAAGGATTCTCTGAAGCTTCTAATGGGCCCTTTAGGATCACATAAGGAATGTATGTTTACTCACAAGAAGGCTATGTGGGGGGGCTGGGGAGATGGCTCAGTGGAATAAGCACTTCTCTGACAAGCACAGGGGCCTGAGTTCAATCCTCAGTTCTGAAAAAAAAAAAAAAAAAAAAAAAGAAGGCTATGTGGGCCCTGAGGATTCTAGGGATTGAACACACAAGGCATGGGGGCTTGAAGGGCAGGCAGAGGGGCAGGAGCTCTGCCCCTAGCTGCACCCCCACCCCATAAACTGTGCAGTGTTGCTCTCTGGCTGGGCTCCTTCTGCCCCACACAGAACCAGTTTAATGAGATGAATTAAGAAATGAATAAAGGGAAAACCTCAGAGCAAACAGCACATGGGGTGCTTGGCAGAGGACGCCTTGACATAAAAGACTCAGAGGCACATCAAAGGTACTGCTTCAGAAAGCACCGGGGGAATGCTTGCAGCAGGCTGCTCCCCTACACCCTCTCTGGAGCACTAGGGTTTTATCTTCAGGGCTGTCCTGGGTGAGCCCGTTGCTAGCATGTGGGCAGGCGGACTGCAGGAGCTGTTGTCTGAAAGAGGCTTGCTGCTCCCGTGTCTGCTGGCTCCTGGTCAGCTCCCTGCAGGTCTGCACAAGCCTCAGCCTCCACCCAGGGCCTCTAGTCAGGCAGCTAGCTGGAAAGAGGCAAGCAGAAAGGCAAGAGTGTGGTAGGCCCTGGGAGAGAGGGGCAGACGGAGGCTGGGTTGGGTGTGGGCTGCGCTGTGAGCTGAGCCTTCAGGGCTTTCTCCCACCCAAACCGCTCCCAGGCATCTGGCTCAATCTCAGCTGGTTGACAACTGTATTCTACTTTCTCTGGCTTCCTTTAAGGCCTACTGCCATCTAGTAGAACTTCCTCCGACAACGGCAATGTTCTGGGTGTGCAGGGTGCTGGCTGATAGGCACTGGCCAAATGTGGCAGCTGAACACTTGAAATGTGACTGCAGTTCCTAAAGTAGTGCCTCTCGTATTTTTCTTGATTTTAATAAATTAAAATATAAATTGTACAATATGGCTAGCAGCAGCTACATTAGACCATGGGATTGTGAGGAGGGGTCTTGTCCCATCCAGCAGCCCCCCCTCTTTCAGACCTGTAGAGGGTCTCCACAGGCCAGCAGCAGCAGGACCAGATGCAGCGTGATGTACCTGTTACGGGACTTCTTCCTGTTCCCATAGTTCCAGGAGTGAACTATATGACACGACTGGCTCAGGTCCCCAGGGCTGTGACTGTGCTGTGGCCTGCAGAGGACTGAGGAGGGTGACTATGAGCAGGTCTACCATGCTGCAGGCCCCGAACTACACTGGTCTGTGCTTAGAGACTCTCTAGGGCCTGGAGTACAGGGCAGGGCAGCTGCCAAGGCACTTTGCATCTGCTTCCTCGGCTCCCTCCCTCTTCCCTGCCTGGGCGTATCAAAGACAGATGGGCCAAGGAAGACCATGGGGGGCACGACCCAGTGATACCAGCAAGGATCTCGGCTGTGGACTGCTAATGTGTTGAGCAGTGCTGCACGGGGCCTCAGAACATGGCCCCAGAGTCTGAGGTCCTGGGTTTAAGTCTGCAGTGGACTGGGACCATTTTCTGCACCTTCTGAGAAAGGACCACTGGATTCTCAGGGATTATGTGAGCCAGTTGGTAAGCACAGCATTATTAGCAATGAAATTATAATTAATTTGTATTAAAGCAAAGTTAATGTGTGTTCAAATCTCACTGCTTCTTAAGTATTTATCTGTTATTTATGTGAAATAGAGCTGGGTACTGTGCACTGTTCCCGTGCTTGTGTTCAGGTACGGCCCACTAGCTGCCTGACATCAGCAGTCATGAGAACATTTACCCCATGGACACTGGCACATGGCTCTATGCATCACAGTTGGCTTTTTGTTTTGTTGATTGTCTAGACTAGAAGATGACTGGAACAATGCAGATAAAACTTCATGATGTCATGTCTCTAGTTATTATATTGTAAATAATATGTAAGTGGGGGCCGGGGTGATAGTTCAGTAGAAGAAGCACTTGCCTGGCAAGTGCAGAGTCCTGAGTTCAATCCCTAGTTCCACAAAAACAAAACAAAACAAAAATATGAAAAGTGGAAGAAATTTCCATGTATTTGAAAACTCTTATCTGATTCAGTGAAAAGGTCATGCATTCAAACGATCAAAGAGCGAAGTTTTAACATGTCTTTGTTATTTCACTTCCACTCACTAACAGAAGTATCAATCAGCATGTGCTGGAACTACATGCGGTTTTATGGCTTTTGCCTGGATGTCCTCTAAAGCCTCGTGTGGTCATAGGTACAACTTTCCTGAGGTGGCTGGATCTAGCATGTGCGATGCGGGGATTGTGTGGTTCTGGGATCAAGGCTGTGTGATGACTGAATTAGCCCACTAATGGGTTTGGCACAGTTTTGGGTGTGAGCAGTGGGAAGGCCCACCCTGGGTGTGAGTGCTGCCCACCCTGAGGGTGTGTAGCCTGGGAAGAGCCCAAGGAAAGAAAGAGGGCTGCTGTCATCAATTCTTGCTTTGCTGCTTCACCGCTTGCTACCTTCTGCTGACTGTGAGCTGTTTCTTCTCTGCTGTACCCCTCTGCCATGTCATCTGCCTTGGAGCCAGCAACTATGAACTGAAATCTGTACAAACTGTGAGCTTGGATATACCTTTCCCCTTCTACCGTTGGATGTTGGTTGTTTTGTCTCAGCCATGAGAACGGTAAGACATATGGGGAAACTGTCTTTATTTTTATTTTATTATTATTTCTTGTATTTTAAGGAAGGGTCTACAGGGTCTCACTACTAGATCAGACTTATAGTGATCCACCTGTTTACAGCCTCCCAAGAGCTGGGATTACAGGTGTGAAACACCATGCCCAATCTCATTTGCTATTTCAGAATGCCCCGGGGGTGGAGCAAGCACAGCAGGTCCAGGGATTGAACTCCCATCCCTCGTGCCTGCTTGCAAGTGCTTTAATCTGCTGAGCTATTTGGCTGGCCCTGGAACTTGTTTTAAATATCTACCAGTGCCCCACCAGTTTAAGATGTGGGTTTACCACTGTGGCAGGCAAGGTGACTCTGCTTCTGGTCTCTGAGTGTGTTTGGTCATCTGTAAAATGGAAATTCAAAGTGTCTGATAAATAGATGATCAGCATCTGTCTTCACCTTGCAGTCTGCCCCATGTCTACTAGAGTCTCAGGATACAGAGAGATAGGAGCAGAAAAATACAGCCAGACTCCCTTGCAGCTAGAGTTCGAGGGGAGAACTCAGTTGTAATTGGCACATGTTTGGAAAGCAGGAATGACGCAGAATTGTGGTCCCATGCTTGACCAGTGTAATGCAGATGCGGCATGCCAGCAGCAGGGCTTGAGCATCCAGCCTTGTAAACTTCCTTTCCTTCTTGTCAGCTCTGTGAGGCTGAGCCCCATTGCCCTTAGAGCCTTCAGGGAGCATCCCAGGAACACACGCAGCAGGCTGGTCTGCAGGTGCCCGTGGGTGGCCCCACTGCTCTCACCCACATCCAGGGCTATGTGATCATCACCCTGTACCTTAACCCGCATAATGTGGAGCCCACTTTCTCCCTCTGAGGGCTTCAAGCCTCCCAGAGCTCTGTGAGAGGCTGTCTTTACCACTTGGGCAGCCTTTAACCCAGGTCAAGACTACCCCTCTTCTTTGTGCCAAACCTTTCCCAGGTACTGTTGGTTCTAATGTCAAACTTCTTCCTTACCCAAGAATAAAGTCACACTCTGAAGCACACCTATTCTAGCTTTCCAAGGCTAGAATATCCCCTCTGGGGACATTTCATGCTCTTAGAAGAGACCCAGCAGTAACCCAGTACCTAAACCCCACAGTGATCTGATAGTAAACCCAGAGAGCCCTACAGTAACCTCTGATAATCAGAACCATGTGATGGTTCTACAGGAGGTCTGCAATGGCCATATCCAGAAAGGACTGTTTTCATAGCCCCCAGTTAGGTATTTTCTTCATAGAAGTTGTTACTCTGTCCATGTTTCCAACTTCTCCTGACCTCTGCATATCACTTTGTTAAAATTTCCATTCAGGTCTCCATGGAGACAAAACTTTCCCATTCTAAACTCCCAGTGAACACCAGTGAGATGCCACGGGCATTGGCACCCACCTTCCACTATCCGCGGCCATTGCAGGACTTCAGGGTAGTGCCACATCCCCACGGTGCCTCAGAAGGAGTCATAGCAGGGACTGCCACTTTTGGCTCCCAGCAGACTCACCTGCTGGCCCCAGCATCACCTACTCCCTCCACTTCTTCTGCCCTTGATTCCAAAGTGGCAGCATCCTGGCCACAGATCCTGGTCACAGATCCAGGTCAGCCCCCCTTCAGGCCCCAGTGGGTTGGGCCATGCATTGGGGTCCTCATTTTTCTGGTCTATTTGGTGTTTTGTTACCTGGGTCTTAGGTAGTAAGCTATTGATGTCGAGGCTGTCATGAGAAATTGTATTTCAATAACATAAAGTGAGTTTTAGCCCATCACCCCTCTCTCCATAGAGCCTCAAAACCTGGCCCACAGGTGGTTAGGACACCGCATGTGGCCACCCCCCACCCTTCCATGGCCCCTGTGTGTCCTCCAATGCCTCATCCTCATGCCTCTGCGACTGAGGCTTCTCCTTCTGCTGCCCCCACTCTCTGCCCCACCCATAAAATAAAGGGGAGAAGAAAACCAGGAGCAAACCCCAATACTCAAGGAAAAAATATGCACAAGACCCCAAAAAACCACTTGCTATCTATTCAAGAGGGCTTTGAGTAGTTTTTCTGTTGTTTTCTGCACCCAAACAATCTCACTTCTTCCTTTTTTTTTTAACTTTGAAATTTATTGTTTAATCCACAAGCTTCATACAGCTTCAGTTTAAAAAGCAGAAACAGTGAAATCAAGACACTGTTTCAAAGTCTAGACCCACTATATAAGGTTTTAGACATCCAGAGGGGTCTTAGATGGGGACTACTGTACAGTCTCCGGCTGATACTCAGTGGAGCAGACACCAGCTGGCCCCACCCAGCCCTGTCCACTTTGCATATTCATGAGCTTATAAATAAGTACTGCTGCTGTTGTTGCTGCTGTTTAAGGCACTAAGTTTTTTGGAGTGATTTTATTATGCAGTTTTAGAACTTAATGGAGCAACCTGCGTGTTCTGAGGTCACACATACCATCATCAAATTGGCCCTGAGCAGGGTGCGTGGGTCACCACCTGGTGGGAGCTGTGTCCAGCCATGCTGAGTTGCTTGGTGCTCTCAGGAGGGCCAGTGGGTTATTTTCTTCTCCCCGGCCCTCCCTGTGGAAGGCTATATCTCCAGCCCAGGTCCTGTGGAAAGGACGGGAGTGGACAGTGTGGGGGGCCTGGGAGCAGGGTCAAGAGGCCTACTAGTAGATGGGAGCAACTTGTTACTCTTGTTCCTGATACCAGGAAAAACTACAGGGAAGGACTGTATCTTGTTTTGTTTGTAACCCTAGAACTTAATGTGGAAGCTAGTAACCTTAGGCTTCCAAAGAAATGTCTCTGAACACCTCACTTGGTTGCCAGAGTACCTAACCAGGTTAGGGTGTCATGAGGGGAGTGGGCATCCTTGAGCTAGCATCAAGGGGCCAGGGTGGCAGCCCCTTCTTTGCCCTCCCACTGGGGAGGAAAGAGACCTTGTGGGGCAGCGCTTGCCTCAGTTTTACTCTCAGTCCTGTATGTTTGACCAGCCTCTGCAGGGATACGGGCACAGTGCTGCCAGTCCCACAGGAGGGGGTCTCATGGCTGCTGGCCGCCCCGCCACCCAGACCCTGCAGGTTGCCTGTGCAGCTCTTTGACCCCTCTGGCCCATCACAGCTGAATGGCAAAGTCCTCACCTTCCTGCCTGGCTGGTTGTGCAGACCACAGGCCGATAGAAGCTCTGACCACAGGTCTTACCCATCCACCACTGTTCCCAGAAGGGGTTTGCCCAGATCCGGAACTCAGAGCCACATGGGGCAGCCACAGAAGGGAAGGCCGAGTTGCCTGAGGTCTCAGACAGCCCATAAAGGAAGTACCCCGGGCCCAGCCTGGATTTCCTATCAGACATGGAGCTTTACAGCAGGAAGGCCTGCCCGCCAGCACCTTGGGCTGGGCTGCTCCATCCGCTGCCCTGGGCCTGGATGTCTGCCCAAGCAGATGGGATTTAACTTGCAGCAGGAGCAATGTCTGTGAAAGGCTACGCATCATCACAGCAGTGGCCCATCAGCCCAGGGCTGCGCTGTTGGAGGGGTGCCCAGCCACTGGGTCAGTCCCCGCCTCATGACTAGGACTCTGACATTCCAGTGGCTGCTGTCCCCATCTCACTCTCCTTGACGGTGTGGGTGAGTCCTGCTATCACAGGGCTGCTCTGTTGGGACACAGGCTAGACCTGGCAGTGTGTCATGGCCATTCCAACTTGGGAAGGGCCCAAAGCCACGTATTCTGACTGAGCCTTAAAAGGGTGTCCACAATGGCAGAAGGGAAAGGAAGGATGGGTGGGAGAAGAGGGTGGCCACAGTGGCATGGCAGGTGGTCAGCTCTTCCGGGCGCCTCATTGTAGCCTGCCCAGATGCAGGAGTGCCCTGCTGTCAGGGTGTGGGCTGAGAGGGATGGTTCTTGAAAGTGCATCTTAGAGGAGGAATGAGGTGGGTACAATACCTCTCAACTCAGCACTGGAGTTGTTCAGGGAGGGGGGACCCACCTGGCCACTTCCCTCTCAGAGCCGAGGGAAAAGGAACTGATGTTGCTTTGCATCTGAGGGGGTCACAGCTGGCAGGTCGCCTGTGGCCATCCACATGATTGGGGTTGGACTTTTTCCCAGATGGCTCCCATCCTCCTTTCTGGGCCTGACCGGCACTGAGCTCCCCTGGGAGAGCATCAGCAGAGTCCCATGCAGGCTGGGCACTGAAGGTGCTCATGCTGGAGGCCTGAGAAGATGGCTCATCCTCAACAGTTCATGTGTGGGACCCAACGTCAGGGGCCTCACTGCTGGGCGCTTGGAGAGCAGGTGTGGTTCACTGACCAGAAAGCTGGTGCCCACAAAGGAAGAGGCATAGGGCTGAGGGGTGATGGGGGAGGCAGGAGACTGAGCAGTCTTGGAGACCTTCGAGAGCAGGTCTCCAGAACAGCTTCTGGGGTCACAGGCCCTAGGCAACCCCCGTACTACCAAAAGTGCCCTGAAAGAGGGACTGTTAGTGTTTGCCTCATTCAGAAGGACTGGGTATGGGCTGGGGAGATGGCTCAGTGGAATAAGTGCTTTCCTGGCAAGCACAAGGGCTTGAGTTCAATCCCCAGTTCTGCCAAAAACCAAAAACAAACAAACAAAAAAACCCAGAAGGACTGGGTAGCATGTGCTATGATCATAGCACCTGTAACAGCAGACAGGGCCGAGATGCCCAGGAGTCCACACACACAAACAAGATGCACACAGACACACACACAGATACACACACAAATACAGATACACACACACAAATACACATAGAGATACACACACAGATGCACACAGAGCTATATACACAGATATACACACAGAGATACACACATATACACACAGATGCACACACACACACACACACACACACACACACTCACACACACACTAAAACAGCAGCAGCAGCTGTAGGAGTGCACTGGAAGCTGGAGCTCCAAGCTGGGCAGGCATTGCGGTTATACCTGCTGTGTCTCCATGGGGTCCCCATGCACCCAAGGGGTTTTAGACTCCCCATGAAGACACATACATTACAGACTCCCATGAGTAAGACTGGGACTGTCTCTGTGTCACCTTGTTCTGTGGATGTGAGTAATGGGACTAAGCTAGGCCACGGGACAGATAGAAGGTGACCTGCTTGTGCATTTTTGCCTTCTGCTCGCTGTGGTTCGTGGCCATCATCTTCCTGACATGGCCTTGTGGGCACCCAGCCTCTTCTACAGGAAGCTGTGCCGTCCCTGCTGTCTCCACCTCAGCCTGCACCCCCCGGGAAGGGCCTGCTCACTGTCTGGGGAGCAAAGGGTCTGCGTCAGTGCAGAGGAGGCCAGCAGGGAGGGCCACTAAAGCACACCGGCCTGTGCATGGCAATGGCAACTTCCTGTCCCCTAGCATCTCACAGACGTGGGCGCTGCTGAGCTGTGTGTGATGCTGGGCCCTTGAAAAGCCTGAGTGAGAGATGGATGAGACCAGCCAGGCTTGTGACAGCTACACTGTATACTGTGAATGTGCGCACGCATGTGTGTTACATATTATGTGTGTGCGGAGTATGACATGGGTATGTGCTGAGTGTGGCATGTGACACAAGTGAGGACCTGTGTTTCACATGTGTGCATGGAATGTGTTGTAAGTGTCATTGTATACAAGTGTCTTATGTGTGTGAGTGTGGGTATGCACATGTGTACAAGGTTGTGCTGTGAACGTGGCATGCGTGCTACATCCTGTGTATGTGTGCCCTGAGTGTTGTATGGGTGGTGTACATGTCACGTGAGTGTGAGTGTGCATATGCAGTATGTGTTTTGAGTGTAGTGTGACAGTGTGGGGGTCCTGGAGGAGGACAGGACATCTGTCTGCTGCTGCACAGGGCTAAGGAGGGTCTTGTGGGACAAGTGACTGGCTCAGCAGCTGCAAAGGGAGGAAGGGGCAGAGAGGCCCCTCACCTGGGCTCACAGAGCCCCCTCTGCTGACAGCTTCTGCCCTAGGTCCTGCCTGCAGCTGGCTGGCACTGTGTGTGGGTGCCCATCCTCTGGCCCTCAGGGGCCCCTGCAGTTCCGTGCCTTGTCTCAGCAGGGTGGCTGTGGGTAACAAGGGGCTAAGCCTAGTGAGGCTGCTCCCAGGAAAGTGCAGCGTCAGCCTCAGCACAACTGGGGGCTCCAGGCGACGCCTGCCCTCCCCATCCCGAGGAAGCCGAGTGCAGCAGTGGTTCTGCCCAGCTCTGACTCCTGGCAGAGGGCAAGTGATACTTCAGTGTGTCCCCATATCGCTTGGGGCACACTTCCACTTAAAGCATCACTACCTGTTTATCTGAAATTCAGACTGAACTGGGAGCACATGCATTCTGCTTGTGGGAGCCAAGGGACCGTGCCTGTGGTGGGCCAGAAAAAGCCTGTGTGTCCTTAGCTTGGCCTCGAGGATGTTCCCTTTCAACCCTTAACTTGCCAAGCTTCAGGCATGGCTTCCCGGCTTTAGGATTTCTGCCTTGCCTTTGGTACACTACCTTTTGCATTATTTAACAATCTTTTGTTAAAAAAAAAAAAATCCTTTAAAAAGAAAACAGAAACACTCAAATCTTATTTACATTCTCTTAAATTAGTGTGTTAAAGGCAGGGTCTTGCTTTGTCGTTTAGGTTAGTGTTGAGCTCGTGACGATCCTTCTGCCTCAGTCTCCTGAGTACTGGGATTACAGGCATGCATCACCACAGCTGGTGATTTTATGTCTTGTAGAATGGGAGCCTCACGCTTCTACCCACTGAGCCCCATCCCCGGCATAAACTATAAAGGAAAGTTTATGATCACAAGTGTCTGTCCTGACAGCTGCAACACTGAACGCCATCGGTGGTCGCGTTGGTCCTGATGCAGACTGTCTGGTGCCGATCTTGTTCTGGGGTCCATTCAGCGGCCGTCTTGCTCTCAGCCTCTCTTCTTGCATCTGGAGCTCACAGAGCCCCCTGAGATCTGAGCGAAGCCTGCTGGGAAACGGGTGACTTCCGGTTCACCAAGTGGACAGACACCGAAGTAGCAGAAATGCCCCAGGGGACTACTAGAAGGCAACGGAGGTGTGGTCGGCACACACAGTGGGACATGACTCAGCTTTGCAGTTGGGGGAAATCCTGTCGGACACGACCACAAGGGGGAAACTGAAGGACTCACACTCAGAGAAATAAATCAGCCACAGAAAGACAGATGTTGCCAGATTTCACTCAATGAGGTATTCAGAGCAGTCAAATTCCTGGGCAGGGAAAATAAAATGTGGGGCACAGAGGAGGGGCAAGAGCTTTCAGGAGAGGTTCTAGAGCTCCACCCTGCAGCGGTCTACACACAGTGGTGCTGCGCCGTGCAGCGAAAAGGACTAAGACAGGAACGCCAGGTCATGGCTTATTTACCACAGCGCCAAAACATTCTTGGAGCTACGAATAGCAGGGATAGTTGAATAATGTTTGAATTTTTGTGTGGTTCCCTTTAAAAAGGTTATTCCGTACTGTGTTAATTTCACCTCAATAAAAAAATGTCAAAGTCTTAATCCTGATTTCAGCTACTTTTAGTGTCTTTAGATAAGGCCATATAGCAGTATGAATCCTGGTGCTAGCCACTTTGTAGCCATGAGGGAACAGGCCTAAGGACCAAGCCCCTAGGAGGAAGTTGACAAAAGAAAGTGGACAGAACTTGTGTCTCAAATGACTGCATTGAGCTTCTGAATTTCCCTAGAACTGCTTTTCCCTGGATTCCTTATGTGAAATAATACCTTTTCCTCATGGTTTTATTCATTCACCTTTAATTTACGTGTTCTTACTTGTACCAACATCATTCTCTTTGGGCAAGCATGAGAGACTTTTTTCCTTTTGTCAGTAGAAGAATGACAAAAAGACAAAGGAATACATTCTCACTGTGTTGTCTGTCATGGTTTAGAATATATACACGTAGTACATACGATAATCTATTGCATCACCCTAAGTCTCGACTGATAAGCACCCTGCAATCTATGAACCTGGTAGAGGTATGATCCCCCAGGGTGCAGGTGAAAAGACAGTCGTGGCCACAGAGGAGAAATTGCATGACCTTGATGGTGCCAAGCCCTGGAGCTGGGGAGCTGAGCGCTTCAGTGATGGGGAGCAGGTGGGACCCCAGCCCCAGCCTCCCTTCGCTTCCTGGATCTGGGCATTCAGCTCCTGCCCACCCCTCCCCAGGATGCTGGCCCAGGTCCTGATGTCCATCCTCCTTCCCCCATGCCCTTTCTCTTGGCTGCCTGCTGTAGCCATGATAAGCAGGAGCTCCTCTGGGACCAGCGGAAACAAAGCCCAGCTGTGTATCCCAAGTGTGGATCACGCATCCCACACCCTCCACCACAGCTCCTGCCCCATGTGCCTACAGGCTGGCCTCCTCAATTATCAAACCCAGGCTGAGATTACTGCTAACCCTGCCCATCAGGCTCCCCAAACTCATTTCTACTTTGTCCTAGGCGGCTTCTACTACAGAGCCTATGGCTGAATCATCTTTAACCTTTGAAGGACCATGTAATCTCCACAAATTGGGTTTCATCCTTGGGCCCAAACACAGCAGACTGTGGTGACAGAGCCAGGCACAGCTCTGGGAGATACAGGCAGCAAAGCAGGAGGAGTCCTGGCTGCAGTGCAGGTCTCCTGTAGCTGTCAGGAAGCCAGAGACTTTTTGCTGGGCCCCACTCAGAGAATCAGAGGAAGATTCCTGCAGGTGTGCCAGCTGCTGTCTCTACGCATTCCAGAACCTTCCCTGGAGTGAAGGCTCTGGGATGTAATGACAGTGCTGGGCCCCTGGGATCAGAGACCCTGCATTTGGGCCCAGGCTTCTGTCTCTAAATGGCAGTCTCTTCTGATGTCCCCCACTAAAGAAGACACACTTGTGAGTGTCCTTTGGGAACACCAGGTGTAAAAACTTCATTTCCATGTGCGACCAGCCAATCTAAAGGCACACACAGAAAAAGATAGCTCTAACACAATTAGGCTCACAGAGTATTCAAAACTGGGCCTACAAAGAAATGTGAGACACATAAAGACAGTCATAAAACTCAACAGGAGACATTGAAGAAGACCCACACAAAGGGAGATTCATATATTACCTTGAGAAGGTCTCATTGGGAAAAGACAGCTCCTTAAAAGTCACTTGCACATGTCATACAATATTAAAAACAATCTCATCAGTTCAAATTGACAAGGTAATTAACGCTCATTCAGAAGAAATGTGCACATGTTTGAAAAGGTAGAAGGTCTCTGGCTTGTGAGGAGGTGAACCTGGGCAACTTGGCTGCTTGGTAAGACCCTGTGTCAAAATAATTTTTAAAAAGGGCAGGGAGTGGGGCAGAGTTAGGGATATAGCCCAGTGTAAAGGTCCTGGATGTGTTCTCCAGCAGTGTGAAAACAAGCAACGAACCAGAAACACCTTTCCAGAGTGTAGAAATGCCAGTTTCTGAACTGGGCAGCTCCACCAAGGGACTCAGGCTGAAACTTTTATAGAATAAACAGAAAAGCCAAACAAAGCAAACATTTAGTTGGTCCCAGTTGCAGGTTTCTCACTGGGCCCATTCTGTTGGAAAGGCTGTGTTCTAGGAGTTTGTTTGTAGCTTCTAATTGGTCAATAAGCTTAAATTCTGTTTTTCTTTAACACAGATATTTACAGAGATGAAGTTAAATTGTGTTAAATCTACAAATCAAGCAAAAAAGTCACTGATGCGCTTGACTGGCCTTGTCCACTCAGGGATTCTTCAGGCCTGGTCTGCACTTTCATTTACTTTAACAAGTCTGCAATTGAAAAATTACAACCAATGTAGAGATAGAAAAATACACCAGAGAACAGAACGGTGAAGCACCTCTGAGTACCGAAACTTAGTGTGTGATAAAGCTGGTATTTACCATGGGTGATGGATGATACCTTCAGTTAAAAATGGTGAGAGAAATAGATAGCCACTGGGAAATAGGTTGGCAGTTTCTTAAAAAACAAAATGTACAGTGATCCTAGGACCTAACAATTATACTTCTTCACAGTTATCCCAGAGCAATGAAACTGAAGCTCCCAAAAACCCACACATGGGGGTTCATAGGAACTTTCTCCACAATCTCTCCAGCACTGGAATCAATCTAGATGTCCTGCAGTGGATAAATGGCTAAACAAACTGAGTCTGGGTCGATGATCAGCAGTGAAAAGGGGTGAACAGCTGACACATAAGACCTCTTGACCATCTCTGAGTGTTGGGCTGAGTGAGAAATCCCAGCCCCCGAAGGCCAAGTGCACTTGGACCTTCTAAAGATGGTGAAATCAAAGGAGTGTAAGGACTAGTGACTGCTGGAGGTGAAGAGGTGTGCAGAGGCAAAGCAGGGAAGAGGATCTGTAGCTCTGAAGGGAAGACACAAAGGCTCTAGGGTGTGGGTGCAGGCAGAGGAACTGTTCTGGATCTTGCGTGCATCCCAGTCTGTCCTGGTTCTGAACTGGAGGATGTTGTCTGCCTGGAAAAATGGGCAGGGCAATGGGCTCTCTATTATTTCTTACATATGCAGTTAGGTCTATAACAGCCTCAAAATGGAAAGCTTAATGTAAAAATTACTGAAGGTTTAGAAGAAAAGATGCCATATTTATGAATTATTGCCCAGGAAATCTGATGAAATAAGAGTTAATATGAAGCCATTAAAAATATCAACAAGTTCACCTACATCAAAAGATATCATAAACAAAACTCAGAACCAGAACTAGAACATATTTGCAATGATCATAATACACAAATAATTAACATTCAAATATATATAAATACCTTTATAAATCAATACAAAAAGTGAACAATACTAAAGAAAAAGAGGCAACAGCAATGAAAGATCGTATCACAAAGAGGGAAATTCAGTTGATCAAAATCCTATGGAAAGAGGCATTATTATATTTAATAATAAAGGAAATATAAATTGAAGCCACAAGAGACTTTATTCTATCAGACGAGCAAAATAGAAGAGTTTGCTCGAATCCAGGGCTGGTGAAGACAGTATCCAATATTCTGTAGGTAGGAGAGCTGAGGTGGTAAGGTCACTCTGGAGATAGCCTCTATTAAAATTGAAAAGCAGTTACCTTCTAACCCTGCAGAGCTCCTTCGCACTACCCTTCAGTATTCAGACGGCAGCGGGTTAGAGATCCTTCCTGCAGCTTTCCTTATCTAAGGCAAAAATTGGAAATGACCGCTGTCCCCACTGGTGAATGGTAAATAGCTGTGGCCCATCAACTCTGGTGTACCACTCATCAAAAGGAGACAAAGCAAGTTACTAAATTGCACATGGAGAATGACAGGCATCATTAATATAAACAGACACATAATTTCTGGAGGTAATTTTCCTTTTAAATTCATGACCACAAACCCCAAATGATCATGCAACACAACCTGGTAATCCTGAAATGTTTCCTGGTGAGTTTATTTTCCCCTTCGAAAGTGATTATTTTGTGCATTCCCTTCCCTTCCACCTCCTACATTCTTTCCCTGTACTGTACCCTATACATGACCTTGCTTAATATTTCAACCAAAAAACCAGAAGCCCTCAGCCTGGGGACTTTACCTCCCACCCTGGAAGGGCCATCCTTGTGGCAGCCAGGATATTAACCTTGCACCCACTGTGCCTCCTCTCTGCTCCTTGCAAGGACAGTCTCTGTGAGAACTCTCCTGCAACTGTCCCCGCTTTCTGGCATGGTTCAATATGCTCCTCCTTCATCCTCACTGGCATACAATATGCCCCAGTACCTCCTGTATTAAAACCTAATCTCCTTTCTCATGTGACACCAGGTCTCCACCGACTGTCTCCCCGAGGTCCCCAGCCCCCTTGCACAGCCTCATGCCGCTGGTGAGCAGCCGGGTCCTCCTGGACTTTCATGAAAGCCGGCTGGGTGACAGAAAGTGACACACATGACATGAGGCAACTCCAAGATTGACTCCTAAAATTTTTCTCTTCAATCCTCCCCGTGTCTCTGTCTGACACCCAGGACGGTTGTGAACACCATGTGCTGAAGAGAATACCAGAAATTCAGGGGCAGTGGTGCATGCCTTTGACGTCAGTGGTTCAGAGGCTCAGGCAGTACTGCAGGCTCAAGCCCAGCCTGGGCGACATCGTGACCGAGTAAGACCCTGGTTTCAAAATGAAAAATAAAAGAAGGGCTAGGGATATAGCTCAGTGCAAAGAACCTAGGTTCAATCTCCTGTACTGCCCACACCTGTAGAGAAGAAGGGCAAGAGAAAGAGGAAAAAGGAGAGGGAGGAGGAGGAAAGGGCTCCTTTCCATTAGTGATAGAGCCTCTTTCTCACTCTCCACTCATCACTGACTAGAATTTTAAAGAGAAAGAAACAAACTTCTATTTTGTTGAGATATGTAGGCTTTGGTGGCTCACCCATTGCAGTCGCTGGCTTTATCCTAGTGCGCTCTTCATTTAGAGTTTGTCTTCTCAGAAGAATTGCCTCCACGCTTGGTCTTGGCTCACAGCCCAGTGTTGGCATTTCCTGGTCATTGACACTTGGGCAAGTTCCTCTGAAGATTGACTCTTTATCTTTAGAGTCAGGTGATGATCTCCTGGCTTGAAGGACTCTTGCATGGGTTATCACATGTGAAGCTCTTTGATCAATGTCCGGCACGTAGGGAGCCATGCTTAATGCTAGCAATTGTTTTTTTCAGCACTGATCTCATTCCAGTCTCCCTTTCCATGACTGTCTCTCCATGGAGAGCCCAGCCACATAGCCTCTGCATCACAAAATACAGAGGTACGCTTCTTTCTCTCACTTCCTTCTCAGGAGACAGTTGACACAGGTGTCCGCTGCCTCGTTTAAAAATTCTTTGTCATGCAAGACCACAGAGATGTACAGCTGTGCTCCTGAGTCTTCCCCAGGTTGAGGAACAGAACCACTCTACTTAGCTGCTCTGGTCAAAACTCTAAGAATCAGTCTGGGGGTCATTTACTTATTTATTTACTTACCCATTTGTGTATTTGGTACAGGGTCTCACTGTGCAGCTCAGACTTGTAGTGATCTTCCTGTTTGCAGCCTCTCCACCACTGGGATTACAGGTGCTTGCTACCATGCCCAGACTCTAACACTGGTTCAATGTGCCCTGAGGGTGTGAGGCAGGCATGACATGTGGGACCAGGGTTTGATCCCTGTGCTTGTCAAAGCAGGCTCTTTGTCCGCTGAGCTATCTTGCCGGCCCTGGGTTCCTTTATTTCCTCCTACTGCACCACCCAGCCATGGTCAGACTCCTTTTATGCTAGAGCTCCTCGCTTCTCTCTCCTCCATGCTAGCTGCCAGCCCCAGGCCCTTGGCACTCCCACTACAAAGACGGTCTACATTCTCCTGGATGTCTGTAGGAAGCAATCTGAGAAACACACTAAAAGTACAAATCTCTCAGTTTTGTTCAAAATCTGCTCAGAACTTCTGTGGTGCTCTGGATGGAACCTGATGCCTCCCTTGGCCCTGAGGGCATCTCTGGTCTCAGGCTCGGTCTCTCCTGTGACTACCATAAGCCGGCCTGCTGGCTTCCTTTTTCCCATGTGCAGGATGCATGTGTTCCGGCCTGGTTGTCCCCTGCGGGATGCTCTTTCTCCAGGTCTTCATGTGGAGGACAGCTTCAGATCCCAGCTCCTGCTTCACACCTAGCATGTCCCCAGATGCATCACTGTGCCTCGCCATCCTGTTTATTTCCTTCACAATACTTTTCACAACCTAGATTTTCTTGTTACTGTCTTCCCTCTTTCCTGGTTGTCCCATTCATTCATTCATTCATTCATTCATTCATTCATTCATTCATTCATATCAAATGAAGTCATAGGCAGACACATTCAAGAACACCCAAGTGAACAAATAGCAAACTTTGCCTCTTGTGCTGAGATTTGGGGGTGGAGCTTAAAGCTGCCTTGGCCTAACTGTACTTTTAAGCCAGGAGCCCATATTTTCCTATAGCAAATACTTGTAAGGGTTGGGGTTATTCACAAGAGCAGGGAAATTGCCACCAAGGAGATGATCAAGAGACAGAAGATATACCCCACAGGATGAGAGAAAACATCTGCACATTATAGGTCTGGTAGGCATTAAGCTTCAGGACATATAAGGAAATCTTATACCTCAACAACAAAAAACAACATCCAAATCCAACATTCAAAAGACTTGAACAGACATGTCTCCAAAGAAAATATACAGTGACAAGAAATGCAAAAAAATATGCTCAGTGTTATAAGATATAACAGAAATGCAAATGAAGCCCACAGTGAGATATCACTGTACTTCATGGCTCTCTCTCTCTCTCTCTTTGTGGTGCCAGGGATTGAACTCAGGACCTGATGCTTTCTCCATTATGTGACAGGCCTCACCTAGCTTAAGCGGGCAGGTAGAAAGAATCTGCTTATTCTGCTGAGCTATGTCCCCAGCCCAAGGATGGCTTTTATAAAGAAAGAAAAGGAAAATAATGTGTTGATGAGAAGTAGAGCCGGGTGTGGGGATGCACACCTGTAATCCCAGCACTCAGAAGGCTGAGGCAGGAAGATCACCAGAAGTCTGAGGCCAGCCAAGTTGCATAGGGAAACCCTGTCTTAAAAAGAAAGGGAATGGAAAGGAAAGAAAAGAACAGAAAAGACATAAGAAGTGAAGCTATATCCCAGGGGCCAGTGATATAGCTCATTGGTACAGTCATGCCTGGCAAGTGCAAGGGCCTGAATTCAATTCCTGGCACACAGCCCTTCCACCCCCTCCTGAAAAAGTGGAGAAACGGAAACCTTTGTGCATTGCTGGTGGGAATGTACAATGGTATAGCCATTGTGAGAAACTTTTGGCATCTCCTCAAAAAATTAAACAGAACTGTGGGATGGTCCAGCAATTCTACTCCTAATTATCTATCCCCAAAACTTGAAAGCAGTGACTCAGATCTGTGTACCTCAGTGTTTATTGCCTTCTTACTCACCATGGTGAGCGGGTAAATAAAAGGTGGCATGTACATACCAATGAACACTTACAGAGACAGGAAATCCTGACATGTGGTACGACATGGGTGACCAGACATGAAAGGACACATGCTGTGTGAGTCCACTCACGTGAGAGGCCAACAATGGTCAAACTCATCGAAACAGGAGATAGAACAGAGGTTGCAGGGGTTGGGGATGGCCATTATTTAATGGGTGTAGGGTTTCTGTTTGGGATCATTGAAAGTGGTACAAATGAGCAGTGCTGATGGCTACATGACTTGTGACTGCACATAATGCTGCTGAATTATATGCTTAAAGAGGACTGAAATGGTGATTTTTAGGTTATGTCCAAGTTACCCCTGGCTATGGTTGAATATGATTTGAGGGTGCCCTCCCAAGGACTCAGATATGAGTAGCTTGGTGCCCAGGGTGCAATGGTAAGGGAATGAAGGACATTAGGCCTCTAGAGTCACCGATGGAATTCTTCAACTTCACACAGAGAGAAGAGGCTTGTTCCAGGCTTTCTCCATTATGCCACAGGCCCCACCCAACTTAGGAGGGCCGGTAGAAAGAATCTGCTCTGCTTTCAGACACCTCCTCCCCTGGCTGGCTCTAAGTGGAGAGGACAGTGACACCCAGCTCTAGGAGAAGCAGTGGTGGCCCCTGCGCACTGGATCCTGTGTGCTCTCTGCCTACTTGCAGGGGTTCTGTGGGATTTGAGGGACTCAGAGGCCCCAAGTCACCCTCCGTGCCCATCAGCATGCCCGAGATTGAGACAGTTCCTATCAGGCAACACAGATGGCAAAACTCATACGAGCAAATAGGAAGTGGCAGGGTGGTCTAAAGGGAATTCATATCCAATTAGTGGCTTTTCCCAGCCCAGTCTCTGGCCTCCACATGTCCAGGGTTTCAGTCTGCTCTGTACATGTTAGGATCTGCCAAGCAGCCCCTGTGAGCCAAGCCATGAACCAGGCTGTCCTTGGCTCCTGAGAATATTGTACACATCCCTTCCAACTCGTGCAGCCTGCATTTTCTCCCTGTTAACATGTTCTTTGGGACATGCATGAGCAGGAAATCAGAGTCACTTCACAGAATGTCCCTTCACTTAGTGGCACACGTGTCTTCCATCAGAGATGGCTATAGGCCACAGACTCATGGGTGAAGCTCAGCTCCCTGCTGACTTCTAGTTTCAAATTGAGAGTGGGCTTTTCTGGGAGAACACAATTTGGTCATGTAGATGTAACTTTTGAAAACAGCACAGTAGGATACAGAGAGTCTTATAGATAAAGAAGAGATGCCTATTGCATAAGTCTCATCTGTGACAGGATCAGGATGGGCACACAACACTGCTTCTTCCCACCCAGCATGAGCTCTGGCAGCCTGAAGGACCAGCAATGTGACTAAAATACTCTGCAATTCGTACCGAAGGTTCATGTGCCAGAAGCGTGGTCCCCAGTGCAGCCACAATGAAGTAGCGGCATCTGGAGAAAGGTACGAGGGTGATGGGGGCTCCACGCTCAGGGATGTGCGACATCTGTCCAGATGGAGGAGGCTACACCCCGTGGGGCTGGATTAGCGCCCCTGAGAGTGAGCTGCTGTAAGGCAAGTGTCACCATCTGCACTTCTTCAGCTTGTCTCTGGCTGCCTGACTGCCTCCTGCTGAGCTCATGCTGCAGCGAGGGCCCTCACGGCAGGCTGCTGCCACTCAGGACTTCCAACGACCAGAGTCATCAACCTAGAAAACTCCTTTAATTGATGCTCCCCGGCCACAGGTGTTTTATTATAGCAGAACAAAACAGACTAAGTTAGGTACCCACTGCCTTTGAGTACATTTCTCATGAGCTCACTCCCGATTCCACTGTTTCCCTCATTTCTCAGGGTTATAAATACTTTGTTAGAAAAATAGCTCAGAAAGGGCTGTTGATATAACTTAGTGACACAGAGCCTGCCTAGTAAATACAAGGTCCTGAGTTCAATTCCCAGTGCCCCCCACAAATGTTCAGAAAGTGTTGGCCTCTCTAGGACTTGGCCTTTTGTCCACTCAGTATCATAATAGAACATCACTAAGCGTATCGGGGTAAGTGGAACAGGTGCATTCCTTACTTCCATGGAGCCTATAATTTTGTGTCATCTCAGATAAATTATTATATGCACATATATAATTAATATATTTATTAGGTATGGGCATATGTTAGAGATACTGTGTTGGTTCCAGACCACCAACATGAAGTCAACGTGGTAGTAAGATGGGCCACAGGAACTTCTTGGCTTCTCAGTGCACATAAAAGCTGTGTTTACACTGCACTGCAGCCTTATTAAATGATCAATAACATTATATCTCAAAAACCACACTACCATATCTACCTTAACTGAAATATCCTTTGTAGAACTGGGGGTGTATGGCTCAGGGTGCCCTTTAATCTTAGTCATCTACTTGACTGAATTGAGAGGCTCCTGGAGAAGTGATTGATCATAGGGACCAGTGCGTGCATCTGCTGGCCTTCCCAGGTGATTGTGCCGTCAGCGTGTGGAGCCCAGGCAGATGCAAGCAGCAGAGAGGGCTGGGAGGGTGTGTCTCACACTCAGGCTCCTCCCTGCCTGCTTCCTGGCTGCTGCAAGGTGAGCAGCTTTGTTACACCAGGCCTTTCCTCCATGAGATCTCTGGCTAGGAGCTAGTGACCAAATAAACCTCTTTATAAGTAGCTGGTATTTGTTCTCAGCTGTGAGCAAAGTAACCGATACACCTACCGTGCATAAGTCCCTGGGCTCCACTGCAAAACATTGTACAACATGTTACTAGGGACATGCTAGCCATCTTGGGGTGACTACTAAGGTTGGGGTGATGTGACAATTTCTTAAGATACAAAACATTTTGTCCCTTTGACTGGCTCTTTCCTGGACCATTTCTCTATAGCACCTAATGGTGGCTGGTAGCATTTTAGCCATAGTAGCACTTCTTCTAAAATTGGAGACAATAGTCTCCAACACTGCCATTTCTTGATCAAGTGAATTTATGTAACTTCTAAGTCCTTTGTTGTCGGTTCAGTGCTGTTCATCTTCATCAGCAGTAGATTCCATGCTGAGAAACTTGGTCTCCGCTACAAAGCAGCTCCTCGTCTAGTAAATGTTTTTGTGGTACAGCTGCAATTCAGCCACATCTTCAGATCCCTCTTCTAATTCTAGTTCTGCAGTTACTTCCCCCACTAAATCCTTAAGCCCACCAAAGTCACCTATTAGGGCAAGATTGATTTCTTTCCAAATCCTGTTAGGGTTGATATTGTACCCTTCACCCATGAGTCCTTAATGTTCTTAATAGCATCTGGAATGGTGAATCCTTCCCTAAAGGTTTTCAGCTTATTTTCTCCAGATTCATCAGAAGAATTATCCATGACAGCAATAGTCTAACAAAATGTATTATTTATTAAATCACAAGACTAGAAGGTAGGATTACTCTTGATTCCTGGGCTGCAGAATGGATGCTGTATTAGCGGACATGAAAATAACATAATCTCATTGTACATTGTGATCAAAACCCTTGGATGACCTAGTACATCATAAAGTGAGCAAGCATGTCTTGAAAAGACCTTTTTTTCCCCTGAGCAGTAGTACTCAGCAGCGGATTTAAAGTATTCAGTAAGCTACTGATGGCACTATTTTTTGATCCATTTATAGAGCAGAGTCAATTTAGTATAATTCCTACATAATTTAGTAAATGCTGGGATTTTCAGGAAGGTAAATGGTCACTGGCTTAAACTTGAAGTCATTGACTGTATTTGCCTCTAATCAAAGTTGGCCTATTCCTGGAAACTTTGGGGCCAGGCACTGATTTCTCCCCTCTAGCTAAGACCACTGTAGACGCCATCCTCTTCCAAAGATAAGGATGTTTGGTCTACCCTGAAAGTGTGCTTCCTTGTGACCCTTATCAAGGTCTCAGCAAGGTCTTCTGGGTCGAGTGCTGCAGCTTCTCTGCTAGTACCTGCTCTTCCACCCTACACTTGGATCTTACAGAATTGGTTTCTTCAGCCACACGAGCCGACCTCTTCCCACTCCACATGTTCCTTCTGCAGCTTCCCTGCTTCTCAGCCTTCACTGAACTGCAGAAGGGCAGCCAGGCCTTGCTGTGGATTGGGCCTGGGTTCAACAGAGTGCAGTTGCTGGCTTGATCTTCTATTTAGGCAGCTCAGTCTCCTGATAGTCACTCTCTTATCACAGATGCATACACCACAGTGGCACTGTTAAGTTTCTTTTAAGAATCTTTCCTTTGAAGTCAGAGCTTGGATAACAGTACCCAAAGGCCCACCTTTTGGCCTCCCTCATCCCTCAGCATGCCTTCTCACTTCTCACTAAGCTTTCTCACTTCTTGCTTTTGATTTAAAGTGGGATTTCTACAACTCTCCCTGTCTCATGGATGCTTATGGGCCAATGTGGGATTGCAAACTGACCTAATTTCAATGTCGTATCTTAAGACATAGGGAGGCCTGAGGACAGGAGGAGAGAAAAGCAGGGGCAGGCTGTTGGTGAAGCAGTCCAGAGCACATGGGATATTTATTAGTGACATCTGGTTCTTCCCAGGGTGCAGTTCATGACACCCCAAAACAATGGAATAATGACATCAAAAGTCCCTGCTCATACAACACCACAAGTCGTGCCTCATTTTACAAACTCAATTCGCTCCACCATTCTGGTCATAAACCAAATCAGATGAGAACCAAATCAGTTTCCCCACAAAGTTGAGGAACCTAACCATTGGATTTGACTCAGTTGTAATCCAACTCGGTTTGTGACCAGAATGGTAGAAAAAAATCAAGTTTGTGAACTAAGATAGCAGTGTCGTTTGAACTGTTATAAGAACTACCAAAATGTGAAAGGAGCACAGGCTACTGGAAAAGTGCTCTAGTGGTCTTGCTTAATGCAGTGCTCCACAAACCTTCGATTTATTTAAAAAAAACCCACAGGGTCTGCAAAGTGTGACACAGTAATACACTACGTGCACATGACAGAAAGGAAGTAGGTCTGCTTTAGGGGACTGTGGCTTGGGAAGACTGGGCTGAGGAAGAAGGTGTGAGCTGATGCCTGAGATGTGTGCTTGTCCCTTTGCTCTCCAGGCGGCTGTCTCCCGAGAGCTGAGTGAGCTCCAGACACCATCCTAGGCTGCTGGAAGCCCCCTGACATCTGTGCCCCTGGATACTGCAGGTGAAGAAGGAGTTCTGGAAAGGTCAGGCTGAGGGAGGCAGGTGCTGAGGGCTGTGGAAAGAAGGAGCATGGTGCCTGCAAGGACAGACAAGTGCTATATGGCTGGAACCCAGGGAGAAAGGGAAAGGCAGCTACAGAGAAGGCTGGCCTGGTAGACAAGATGGCCAGAGTTTGGGATGCAAAGGGGCAATAGGGCCATCAGTAGAAGGAGACTGTGTGGGTGCTCCTCTCTAGAGCACAGCACCAGGTCTTAAGGTCAATGGTGTATGGCGGCTTACTGGGTCGAGTCTTTCTCTCCCTCCTGTGTGTGCAGCCTTGGTCAGCCAGCTGCCACAGATGGATGCCTGGCCTGAAGTACACCTGCCTTCTTTAGGCTCTGTTTTTTTGAATTGTTCTTTTGAGGACCTTTTTACTAATAATGCACTTACTAACCTGGTGACACAGAAGCTGTGTGTCACAGAGACCTCGGAGTCTTTGGCATAATATGGATATAATACCATCTCCATTTGGGGATGGTTGTGACAATGCAAAAACATTTGTGAACTTGCCCGGCACAGAACCCGCAACTCTGTAGACATACATAAATGTTACTTCCTTTCACTCCCTTATTCAATTTGGAGCTTTGTTAAGTGAATTTCTGTTAAGCAAGGGATGCCTGTTCTCAAATTACAGTAACTACTGCTTTCCGGGGAGCAAGAGGCTGTTAGAAGACTTCCTCCTTGGTAGACAGGGAAGGGCCACCGAGAGGGCAGAGATGGTCCTTAGGGCTGAGGCTCCATCCTGCAACAAAGGAGTAACTAGGAGCCAGCCCAGGCTTTTGTCTCTCTCCCTGGTGGACCCAGAGTCACGTGCGTGTGTGGGTGAAGCCCCCACGTGACTGAGCCAGTACTTTAAAGCCAGTGCCTCTGAAAGCTGTTCTGAAAACAAAATAATTGCATGCAGACATGCCTTTTGATCACATTCTAATACTGATTTACAGCTCTGCTTCCCTACAAGCCCAGAGCCAGCCTAATCATAGAGCTTGTAAGGACATTCAAGATTGTGCCTGTGCAGGGGCAGCGTCTGCAGGCTCGGTTCAGACTGTGGCAGCAAGCGGAGTTTCCTAGGGTCTGACTCCCCATCCCCAAGCTAACCTGTCCTGCTGCAGGGGTGTGTGTTCATCTGAATGGCTCAATTGAGCACTGGAAGCAGAAGACAATTTTTTTTCCTGTGGTTTCCTCGAGGCCGGGCAGTTTTTCCATTCTGTTCTTTTATTATGATCACGATTACTTCATTACCGACCCCTGATGGGGTTTCTTTAGGTCCCAGGCTGTTTTTAATAAGAAGCAGACTGAAAACAAAGTTTTGGTTGTGTTTGAAATCTTTAGCTTTTTTTCCTGAAATAATAGGTTAAAGAATTTTATTTGTCTTCTGAGGTTTTGAGGTTTGCTCAGAAATTCTCTGACCCAGGCCTTGGGGCAACAGGGAAATGGCTCTTAGAATTTCACAATCAAATACAGATTCCTGGGCTCTGCCTCAGTCTCCTAAATCTGAAGCTCTGGGCAGAACCCTGAGGAATCTGCCCCTTTGAGCAAATACTCCAGGTGATTGTTGTGAACAAGGAAAAAGGTTTAAAGTTTACAGCACACAGAAGGAACAATTCATCAGCTACAACATTTCTTTTTAAATTACAAATCCCATAAATTTACTGGTCTAAAGTGTGTACAATTCAGTGGTTTTGATGCCTGCACAAGGTTGTACAAGCATCACCCCATCTGATTCCAGAACATTCCATCATTCCCAAAGAAACCACACACTGAGTAGAGGTCTGTCTCAGTTCCTCCTATCCCTAGCCACTGGCAATCACTAATGTATTTTCTTGCTCTTTCTGGATATTGCATACAAATAGCACACAATCCACAGATTTTGGGGCCTAGCTTCTTTCAATTAGCATAATGCTTTCAAGGCTTATCCATACTGTAGTATGTGTCAGTACTTCATTTCTTTTTGGTTACTGACTAATATTTCACTATACTACATCTTGTTTCTCTGTCCATCAGTTATTTGTCAGTTGGTTTACTGATAATGCCTCATGTAAAAGGTTGGTCACTGGGGAGTGGAGACAGGCCATCCTTGGCCAACCCTCCAATGGTCCAAGGTCACAGGCCTGCAGAACCCAGAACTAAAGGATGGATGCAGTGTGCCGGACGGCACGCAGGACAGTGTGACGGATGTGCGGTGGTGCTGCCCCCAGCTGAGATAGCCACGCAGCTTTAGCACAAGCTGGGCCTGGGTCAGAGTCTCCAACGAGGACTCAGTCCTGCTCCTGCTCACGGAGCTCACAGACCACGAGCGACGCAGCAACAGCCCCACTTTACAGATGACTCATGGTAGGCGAGGGGTGGGGAAAAGGGCCCAGATTGAGGGGCAGCATGGGGCTGGTCTCGCCAGCTGGATGAGGGGACACAGGTGGGCGATGGCCAATGGGAGCAAAGGACCAAAACACAGGGGTGGGAGTGGAGGGATGCAGTTCCAGGACATTGGTTTTACTTAGGTTGATCCTTGTCAGCTGTGGCTGCTGGTCAGAGGGTTTAAACAAAACAAAAACAAAGCACCCACAGTCTCAGCCATTTGGGCAACAGAAGCGGGAGGGTCCTTTGGCCCTAGAAGTTCACGACCAGCTTTACTATCATGGTAAGACCTTCTCTCAAACAAAAACCAAAAGGACAAAAACTACCAAGCCTGGGACGCAAGCATTATTTATTCAAAGTTCCTCAAGCAACTCTCGTCATGAGCTATAACTCAGCGGACTTGAGAGGAGACAGCTGGAGGTTAGCCCAGTAGGCTAATAACTGGTAGGAGTTATTTCCAAGCTACAGCACTGTTTTGCATGAAAGGGGGGCCTTTCATGATCACACCGATCAGCAGGTACAAGTTAGGGTGCTCCCAGTGCCCGGCTGAATGCTCACCCCACAGTTGAAGGTGCTGGCTACAGGGTTTGGAGCTCCCTCCTCAGTGGTGGGGGCTACTGCATGTTCCAGGGCAGACACCAGACACCGGATATAGTTGGTAAAGGCAGAGGAATGAGGGGAGGGTATCCCTGGGGAAAGCAGAAGGCAAAGAATGTGCAAGGATGAGAAACACTCTCTCAAGACCACCCAGATAAACCTTCAGTTTAAAGAGGGGTGAGGTGCTCTCTGGGAAGTGGTTGCTTCAGGATAAATCCATTGCCCTGTGGTGACCACCTCCTCCTTCACACAGGCCCTACAGCAGCCCAGAGTAGGAACTGGACACTAGGGGCTTTCCCCGCACCCTAGATGCCTCCTCTCTGGAGATCCCCCAAGGGCTGTTGAGGGTGAGCCCTGCTCATCTGTGGGCTGTGATGACTCCAGTCACCTCCCTGCAGGGCCGGAGGGAAGGATTCCTCCCTGTCCCCTGGACCTCTGCCTGGGTTTGACTCTGCTGGTCTGGCCACATCCAGGCCACTCCTCTGAGCCTTTCTACTTCTCGGAAAGGTCCTGTTCTCCTGCTTCCTCCCTGCCCCCACTTTGGGGTCACTGGGAGGGTGCTGGTCAGAGACATTTCCCTCTTTGTTTCCGGCCTTGCAGAGCTTATCAGGTGAGATAGACAGCTGCCCCACGCTGCCTGGGCCCGAAAACTGGATGTGTGTGGCCATGGGCCCCTAGATGGTAGCATGGGGGCAGGCCCCTTACAGAATTGGTAGTCACTTGCCCCTATGTCCTCTGACCCCTGGTGCAGGTGCTGTGGCCTCAGGGCCAGAGTCAGGTGGGGAAGACCTCTCCTCCTCAGCCACCAGAATGCAGAGGGCCTGGGGGCCCCCTCATTGGTAACTGTGGGGTCCAAGCTCGGAGAGAATTCAACGAGAGGAAAGAAGCTGGAGGAGAGACTGGCCAGTCCTAAGCACAGCAAACACTTCAGTTTTCTTTCATCTATAACATGTCACTGGATCGTCTCACATGGCATCTTGCCATCCTCACCTAAATGCACTACCTCTCCATTGCATTCTTGGTGGTCCAGGAGAACACTGACTCCGAGACTGCCCCAGCCCAACACCCCGGTGCCTGTCAGGGTACCTTGAGATGGCATGGCCTAGGGGCTGGGGCCGGGGCTGAGGCTGGGGCAGCAGGGAAACTCTTGCCCTCCTAGCTAGAGTAGAAGCTCCTAGTGCAGCAGAAAGCCAGTTTGTGATAAAACCTGTAGCACTAGAGGCTGGGCACTTCTGTCTCTCAAGAGATAAGTAGAAATCTCAGTGTCTTCATCTAGAAATGGGCCATGACAGATCCATTGGCTCCAGGTAGCCTGGCAAGTCAGAACTTTACTTTCCTCTTAACAAAAGTTGCCATCAGCTCCTTCCTTACTAAGCGGGTGAAGAACAGACCTTCTCCAGTCACCTTAGGGAAGTGTCTCTTGAGTTATTCACAGGTGAGGCTAGCAGGATAGAGAAGCAGGTCCAGAGTGGCCTGCCCAAGACAGGTCCCTCCAGCCCCTACATGGAGGAACAGATGAGTCATTTGCTTGAGGCCAACAGACACTTAGGGAGAAAGGGGTGGAAAGACAGGCCGCTTCCACTCTGAAGTCAGAATTCCTCCCATGACATTGTAATGAAGTGTCTCAACGAGAGGTCCCAGGCAGCCCAGGGGGATGACACTAAGCAACAAGAGGGCAGAACTGGAGACCTGATGCCACCCCAGGGCCTCTGTGTGCCTGTAGCATGGGAAGTGTCAGAGAGTTGAAGCTCTCCTGCACACGGCTGCCTCCTGTGTGCTCTCTGGAGATGTGGTGACTGCGCTAAGAAGCGCGGGCTTCCAGAGCAGGCTGCGGGGCGCCATGCTGGGCACTCTGCAGAGCTGGGAGGAGGATGAGCCAGGCGGAGATCCGCAGGCCCCCAAGACCATGCTCCACAGAGGCACCACACAGAGCCCAGGCCCCTGGGTGTGGGGACTCCCAGCACCTCTCCAGCTGTGTTTTGCAGTCAGAGCTACTGCTGGCACTGACAAGCCCCCATGTCCTTGGTGGGGTAAGGAAAAAGGGCTAGAGAGCAATGTGATTGCCTGCTAAAGTGGGTGTATAGGAGCCCGAGCAATTATTAAATAATAAGATTGAATGCATGTCCCAAACTAGGGATACGTGTTTATTTAGGAAAACACCCAGACAAGTATACAACGAAAGGTTATTAGTCATTTTCTTTAGCTAACAAGGTATCAAGGGATGTCATATTTTTAAACTTTTTTCTTTGTTTACAATGCTGGAGCTTGAATCCAGGGCTGGCAAGTTCTAGACAAGCATATTCTAGTTTACCCTACCACTGAACTATATTCTCAGCCTTTCACTTTTTTCTGTATTTTTAATGCTGTTCCTTCCTATTTATCTATATTTTCTATTTTTTCCTGCAGTGAACATACACTTTGTCTGAGTTATTCAAAATTATAACTCAAAAATAATTGTTATTCAGAAACTCCAAGAAAAGTCTACCTTATGACTGTTCCCATTCATTCCAAGAGGTAAAAAGAAATATACTATGCTTTGGAAAGATTTTTCTTAGTCTTAAGTGGTTAAATTAGAGAAGTTAGGTGCCTATTGGGTTGTGCACTGTTTACAGAAAATTAAGTATATAGTACAGGTAAGAAGCCAGGACACTGAGTGGAGGAGCCCAAGGGCGGGGTGGGGCTGTGACCTCAGGGCCCCTGCTGGGCTGGCCTGGGTCGAGGAGCCCAGGGCTCCGACACAGACACAGCGTCAGGACCCACCAGGCCACATGAGAAGGCTCTTCCAGCAGCCAGACAGGCGTGCCCCTGAGTGGATGGCTTAGAGGTTGCTGTCAAGAAATGACCTCAAACTCCAGGCAACAAAGATGTTTTGTCTGCTGGTGATTGTGTCATCTGAAACCTGACAGGAGAGTCTGTGAGGACGAGGAACAGGAGAGAAGAGTGGGGCATGTGGTCCAGCGAGAGGCTGGCTGTAGGACGGTTAGGACACCGTTTGTCTGGAGACAGGAGCAACAGGGAGGTCTAGCCAGGGTAGACACAGGCAAACCAGGGGGAGGTCCAGATTAGAAACAGGAATCTTGGGGAAGGGGGATGTGACATTCAGGGACTCACAGTCTCATCATGTGTGCAAAATTAGAAAAAGGTGTCTCACTGGGTGACAGCCACTAGGTACTAGTGATGTGGGTCAGTGGAATGTGAACTGAATTTCATTCCTGCATCTGCTTCTCCAGCCAGCTGCCCTGTGCCATGGCCTGCACCCAAGTATAGAGGTGTCTTGCACCCCAACATGGTGATGGATGGTTGCCCAGAGGTGGCTGAAGCCGGCAGGAAGCATGCAGACACAGCGTGTGGCATTCTTGTGAGAAGACCAGTGTTGTGAACGGCATGGTGACAGGGCCTGCTGGGCAGGCTGAGGTCCACAGTGGGGCTCTCCCACACTAATGGCGACATGGACACGAGGAGAGAACCCAGGCAGAATGCCTCGTGTGCGCAGGCAGTGCTGCAGCCAGTGACGAGGCGGGTGGGGGCGGCTTTGGGACTACCTGTTCCCTCAGAGCACCTTGCTGGTGTCCTGCCTGCTTGGCAAAGGGAACAGCAGTGAGTCCCAGGGTCAGGACTGGCTGACAGGCACTGTCTGGGCTGGGGATTTCCCAAATGCCTGGTTCTGCTATAGGCAATGTGCACTAGATTGAGTGTGCATTAGACCATGTGTGTGTATGGGGGGATGACATAGAGATGTGTCCTGTTTTCAGACGTGATCTGAAGATTTCTTCCCTTCCTTTCCTTCCCTTCCCTTTCCTTCCTTTCCCTACTCCTTCCTTCCTTCCTTCTCTTCCCTTCCTTTCCCTACCCTTTCCTTCCTTCCTTCCTTCCTTCCTTCCTTCCTTCCTTCCTTCCTTCCTTCCTTCCTTCCTTCCTTCCTTCCTTCTCTCTCTCTC
>PVKA01002541.1:0-26537 GCA_004027165.1 Ctenomys sociabilis | reverse complement strand
TGACCAGTGGCAGCACTGAAGAGCACAGGGAGTTTCCTCTCTCAGGAAGCTGAGGCCTTGCATGAGTACCAGGAAGGACTGGGATCCTCCCTGCCTGCATGTCACCTCCAGGACCTGCGGGGCTCCCTCTGGCCCCAGTCTCAGCCTTGTTTTCCTGGTAAGATTTCATACCTGTTCTTTTTCTCCTCTTCCTGACTCCTTCTAAATGCACAGATCTCTCTGAGCAAGAGAACATTGGGCAGCAGGAGAGGCTGAGACAATCTGTGACTCACAGCTCCTGGCCTCAGAGACTCAGGGGCAGCAGGGAGCGAGGGAGGCTGGGCCCTGGCTTCTGGGTGTACAGGGCAAGCATAAGGGTTGAGAGCTTCAGGAGCTGCAGAGCAGCCACCATTCACCCTGCAACCTCAGCTGAGCCCTGAATCAGCCTCTTAAGCCAAATGACCCAGAGTGAATGAGTTCCAGCTTCAGACCTAGCAGAAGGCCCTGGTCTGCTCAGGGTCTCAGTTTCTCCACTGTAGAGTAAGGCCTTCCCAGGTCCCTCCCACCAAGTCCTTCTTGGCTCTTCAGATGATGGCTCAGAGGTGTACTGGGAAGGGGTGGAGGTGTTGGTGATGCCACTGTGCCAGGCCTGGAAGACCTCTGCCCGGAGGTTAGGGCAGGCATGGGCCTGGGGGTCTACCCAGGTGCCCTTAGCCTTAGGCTCTGGCCCAGATCTCTCCAGTCTAGAGACCTTGGCGCTTGTGAGGAATGGGCTCATTGGACATTCCAGGGCCCTGACCAGTGCCATGCCATGGTGTGGCTTAGGGGAGGCTTGGATGCCACAGGGCCCCTTGGAGGTACCCACCTACACAAAGCCTTGGGGCTGCCTCCCACATCACCCCTGCTGTTTGGCTTCACAGGCAGGGACCAAGATGCAGCAGCTGCACATCCCAGCTTAGCATGGTGCTGTTCAGCCAGCAGGGGTTCAGGGAGGGGAGCCCAGGATCACCCTAGAGCTACTCTGAAGAGAGGGAGAGAGGGACTGGGGCTGAGAATCAAATTCTCCTTCTCCTCCCCTCCCTTCCCCCTCTCCTTCTGCTTGTCTGTGCTCTGAGGGTGTGGCCTGGACATCTGCAGAGCCTCTTCTGAGGCCCCCCCGGGCCCAGTCTGTCCTCCAGGGATCTCTGTCTTTTGCTGCTGGTCACCATGCTGAGATGGTTGAGCCAAAATGGCAGCTCCTGGCAGAGATGGAGACTTGCCCACGTGGTGCAGCCAGGGCCTAGGCCCCCTTGGCTTGTGCCGCTCTGGGGGCCGCCAGGCTTGTGGCTGGCAGGTCCTGTTTACAGTTCTCAGACCCTTTGGGGCTGCGCAGCCCGGAGCTCCCAGATGACCTGGCACAAGTGCGGACTCCACCAATGGCTGCTGCTGAAGCCCACCCTGGCAGGAGGTTGGTGCCAGGTCTCTGGTGCATGGGCTGGGCTGGGCTGTGTTGGTTCTGGGGAAGCCAGGGGAGCTCCCCCAGCAAAGCTTGGTGGTGATCCAGGAGCCGCAGTGTCCCTAAGCAGGGGCTCTAGTCAGGTGGGGACTACCTTGGGAGGTTATATGGGGGCACAGAAATATCTGGAATCTGGAATGGGAATTTGGGTCAGAGGTCACCTCAAATTAAAATGGAAAAAGCCCCCTGTGTGAAAGGAATCAAAGGAGGTGAAGGCATGTGTTCTTCCGGAGCCTCAGAGCCCAGATGTTAGTGGTTAAAATTCCTGCAGGACTGACTCGGGCACAAGGCAGCTTGTGGGCTAGAGGGGCAGCAGTGCAGGAGCAGAGGCCCCTCATGTCCCTCCAGGCCCCTGACCCTGGTGACTCCTGAGTGCAGAGAGCTTGATCTGTGCCCTGTAGGGTGCTGTGGATGGTGGGCACTCTGGGGTGGAGGGCCTCCCCTAGCCAGTCTTTCCTGGGCTGGCTGCCCCCTGAATGGGTCAGAACCCTGGGACCCTGCTCTGCTGGAGGAGGCCGGCTCATTAGCTGGAGGGCCAGGTCCCTCGGATTTATGATCGGCTGCCTCCTCTCTAGGCCAGGGTCTTTGGTCTGGGCCCGGAGCTAGGGGCAGGGATTCCTGGGTCTTAACTGGATCAGCTAGACTGATGCTGAGCAGGACACTGTCCCAGCCCCTAGTCCCCAGCCTCAGCTTCCCAGCAACAAACAGCAAGAGGGAGAATCAACAGGCTGCAGGGGTCCTCCCTGCAGCTGCTCCCAGCCCTGGCCCATCTTCCTTCCCTTGGGCTGCAGGCCTGTTCACTCTTCCTGGGGTAGGACTAGAGGTTGCCCCAGCATGGTCCCTGTGCTGGGAGGACAGGAGGCAGGTCTAGCGGAAAGGGAAGACACAGGTGTGAGTGGGAATGGTAGGAGAACTACAGACCTACTCAACCCAAGATGTCCCTTGGCGAGGGGCTCACTCTGTCTTGCTGTTCTTTTTTCTGACTGGAGACAGAGGGAGGAAGAAGTATGGATATGGGATGTTTAGAAAGGCCTAGTAGGAAGAAGGGGAGGAAGGAGAGGGAGGGAGGGGGACACCTGAGAGGGGCGCAGAGAGGGAAGGCAGAGAGAGAGTGAGGATAGGGTTGGAGTGTAGGGGGAAAGCAGCCGAGTTTGGGCCTGGCTGCAAAGTGCAGGCCTTCAGGTGCTGGCCCCAGGCAGACCTTGCCAGGCTGTCCCCTGCAGCACAGGCAGCCAGTGCCCACATGGGGCAGCCTTCGCGGGTGTGGGCCTCTGTTCTACAGGGCTCAGAGCATTCCACTCTGCCCACCAGAATCCACAGGAAGAGGGCAGGGGAGGGGAGAAAGCCCTGGGTGGGACAAGTTTTCTCACTCGGGAGTGCACCTTGGTGTCAGGAGCCCTTGCTGCAGTGACAGCCACTGAAGGCACTGTGGCCCCCGAGGCCATCGGAGACAGTGAGACAGGGTTGGAGGTGGCACAGGGCAGGAGGGTCAGGTCAGAGACTTGCCTTGGCAGCCCTAAGGGAGGCTGTGGGCTTGAACAGAGGAGTAAAACTGTCCCCAGCATGCAGGGCCAGAGTTGGGGGTGGAGCTGGAAGCCCTGTGGCTGGGGTGCACAGGCTGGCCAGGGAAGAACTCCAGACAGACTTGGGAGCCTCCCCCTGTCCTGGGGACCTCTCAGCCAGCTGTCCAGTTACTGCCTATACCTCCTTCCCAGGCTGCTTCCTGTCCATCACATGAAGCGGTTGCAGAGAGATGACTTTGAGGTTGGTTGATCTGACTCTAGATCTCCGCAGAGTCCACAGTGACCTCAGGGGCCAGGAACAGGAGGGTGCAAGGCACATGCCCTCTCTGGGAGGGGAAGAAAGGGGCAGCCAAACCAGGCTGGGCAGGAGCAGGGCTGTGCCACCGAAACCAGGTCAGCCTCTCAGGGCTCCTGACGATATCCAGTGAAACTTGGAGAGCACACACCTGGGGCCATTTGCTCAGCGTCCACGATTTTACGACCGAGCAGCTGACAAAGGAAAGGATGAGTTCATCCCGCTGCCCCCGCCTCCTGTGGCCAGCTCCTCCCAGCTCCTCCAGCAGCTGTGCTGGGCCCCGTGGCTTCCAGTCCAAACCAGGGCGCCACATCCACAGATGGAACGCAGGCTGGAGGTGTCTTGTGGGCCCCAGCCTGCCTGCCCGGGCCCTGGCTGTGTGCCTGATGGAGAGACTGCCAGCACTTGTCCTGGGGAAGCTGAGGCAGCCCAGAGGGGAGGATCCAGTTTTCTCCCCTCCCACCTCCCCCTAGGGTCCATCCCAGCATGGAGAACTGGAGGCCTTTTGTTTCACAGACTGGACTTAGAATCAGAATGGGCCATGAAAGGATTTTGGCCTCTTGCTCTCTGGAGGGTCCTCTGAAATTTCTTAGACATTTTCCCTTTGTAGAGGTGGCGTCCCCTGCACCCATGCCTTCAGATTCTCCCTTCCTCTGGGGCCCAGTTCCCTTTTGCTCACCAAAGTCTTTTCCCAGAAGGATGGTGGCGTCCCGAGGACAGGGACTCTGGGGCAGCGATGTCCTGTTCCTGCGGCTCTGTGCCTGTTCCAGCTGGGAAAGCTCTTTGGCTGTCCCTGAGGCCACACCCGCTCCCTCGGCTCTGGCTGCAGATTCCTGGCCACTCGTCAGGTAGCACCTCTGCCAGATTAATGTCTCCGGGCTGGTGCTCAGATGGCCAGTGGCGCTGAGAGACTTTCTCTTCCTTTCTGCCACGCAGTTGCCCTCAGCGGCTTGGATGTCACTGTCCTTAGCATTAAGCCCCTCAGTGAGAGCTTGTGAGGGGTTCAGGCCCCAAGGACTTGGGCAGCAGGGCGGGGCCGACAGGAGAGATGAGGTATTAGGCACCCAGCTCCTGGTTCTGATCCTAGGGGCGGTGGCTGGTGGGGTGCAGGGCAAGCAGGGCTGTGGGCACAGGACTAGCCAGGGTAGTGCAGAGCAGGGTCCCCGATGGGACTTGAATCCAGATAGGACTGGGGGGGCGGGGCCCACAGTGCCCTAATCCCAGTGGGACCTAGCGTCCCCGGGGGGCAGCCTGGGCACTGTAGATCCTGCTTTCCTGCTGCTTCCCAGGCTTCTGTTTTGTGCGTGAAAATCAACCCCCCCTTAAAAGGATAGTGTGGCCTCCTGAGTCTTTGCACATATCTTACGGTGGAGAATTTTCCACATTTCGAGTTCCTCTAGTCAAAGCCAAAGCTGAACTTGCTCCCCAGCCTCCAGGGAGACTTTGCTGTGTGTGACCCAAACAATGCTGTGTGAGAGCCCACGGTGGAGGCCCCTGGCGTCCAGGGCCATGGTGGCAGGACTCTGGAGGGACCTCTGAGGGTGCCATCTGTGCAGAGCAGCACATCTTGTCCTCACAGGGCAGCTCCTGCTGTTGACTTAGGTGCTGTTCTTAGCTCCTCAGTCCGCACCTGACCCTCTGGCCTCCTAGGGCTTTGTGTACTGTATAAGGCCCTTTAATAACTTCCCGAGGGGACTGTGCTGTTTGCCACCCTGTGCCCCTCCCCTCAGAGAAAGGAATACCAGCAAATGGCTCCAAATCGTAAGCCCTGCAGACCATCCCAGGACTTACAAAACACGCAGCCAGCGTCTTCCTGCTCCATGGTGACCCCTGTTTCAGTAGATGCTTTCAGATTTTCTAGTGTTTGGACGGGCCTTTTCTATAATATTTAAATGAGTTGGCTTGAGGCCTTATCACATGAGGTGAAGACCCAAGGTGTCCCCTTTTCCAGTGTCTACAGTGGGCTATGGTACCCCATGGAGTTAAGATGTTCACATTCTTTCCAGCTGCCGTGTTCTGCTTCTGTTCAGTTTCCTCTCTTCCCCTTCCCTCCCCTTTTTTACTAAGTCACTTGCCTCAAACAGCCTAGAGATCTGATATTCTCCCGAGCACAGCACGGAGCCCATCAGCACCACCAGTCGGAGACCACCAGCACAGGGCTGAGACTGCCGCCCTAACGCCGAGACCATCGTCACACCACCACCAGTGTGACACCACGAACACCAGGCAAAGACCACCAGCACAACCCTAGGCTGTGTACTGACATTTGTGAGAAAGAGGGTGAGGGAAGGGACACCACAGTGTACAGCCTTGTATCTTAAATGTTCTTATATGTCAGATGTGCAGAAAAGTGTATACAACATAAATGTCAATCTAACAATTTTTTTTTTTTTCAGAACCAGGGATTGAATTCAGACCCTTGTGTTTGCCAGGCAAGCGTTTTTTTCTACTGAGCCATCTCTCTGGCCCCTCGATCTAACAAATTATTTTAAGTAGTAATCACCTAGGTCAAGAGAGGTGGCAGCTCGGAAGGACATCTCACACATCCCTGCAAAGTGATCTTTGTGGCAAAACGCTCCACACATTCAGAGGACTACGTGAAGGAGATGGGGCAGTTGAGAGGACTGTCCTGTGGATGCTGTGCCCTCCAGGGTTACTTACACCCAAGCAGCTTTCCTGCGCTTCCCCATCAGAGCCCCCCCACCCCAATGTCCACCTTTGTGCGCTGGACTAGACAATGCACCCTGGGAGGAGATCCTGCACCCAAAGCGGCCTGGGAAGGGTTTCACAAAGGGCCTGCCTGCAAGGGTGGGAGCAGTGGTGTGGGAAGCCACAGGGAGGATGGAGAGGCATGGGGCTGGAACCTAGAAGCCTTGACTATGCTAAGACTTGAAAGTTCCATAGGAAGAGCAGGAGCAGAGCCCCACGGGAAGCCACAACAGCTCCCTCAAGCCTGTTCTGAGCTCCCCCATCGGGGTTGAGGAAGAGCAGGGCTGGGCATGGCCAGGTTGTACACACCTTGCGGCCTGAATCTTTGCTCTTAAGATCACCTCCACAGGAGGGAGGCAGGCCAGGACAGAGGGCCCAGGCGCCCCCACCCATGGCCAGGACTAGGCAAGGGTGGGTCATGGTCTGCACCAGGCTCACAGTGCCTCTTCCTAGGAATTGCCTGCCTTTCTCTAGCCCAGGAATCCTCGCCTGCCTGTTTCCCAAGTCCTGTAGCTATTATCTCCTCTTTTTCTCCTCTCCTTGTAGTTGTGATTTTGTGTCTTTCCCTTTAAGTGTTTTATGTTATTCTGTGAAGTTTGGGGAAAATTTTAATTAGATGTAAGCCACCACTGTAACTGCAAACCTTCAACTCTTCTTCCTCTTCCAGTTTCCTTCCTCTGCACTTCCAAACAGTGGACGTTTCTCTGCTGTCTCCACCCCTCAAACAACAGTTCCTTTTCCTGTCATCTGGCTTCCTCCCATCCTGTACTTCATGTCTATCTTCCTCCTAGGCCCTATCCAAGGTCTGCAAACTTCAGACACAACTGGCATAAACTGGAAGACACCTGAGGAGGGTTCCAGCCTGGGAATGGAGATGGCAGGGCGTGACCTGCCACTTGCTGCCAGAGAAAGCGAAAGCCTAGGTGAAGGCTGGCTAGACCTCAGGCAGACAAACTAACAGACACCCCAGTGTCTTGTGGCCGGTGCAAGCAGGTGGGAGCTCAGAGAGTGTGTGCCTAGCCTGGCCCTGACTGCCAGGGGAGAGAGGGCAAGCAAGGGCCATGTAGATCAAGCTGAGCAGCCCTTGCTGGTAGTGGGAGGTGGGCAGGGGAAATCGTTTCAGGCCTCTTATGAGGCACCACCAGGCGAGCAAGGCAAAGCAATCCCCCTGGACAGATGCAGCCCACACTCCTGTGGTGAGCAGAGCAGGTGGACCTGAGCCTCCCTTGGGCTAGTGGTCGCGCAAGCACACAGACAGGACCACAAACCAGCAGTCTGCGGCAGGCAGGGGAGTAGCCTTCTTTGGACACCTGTGTCCTAAACCCAAAACCTCCAGATGGGAGTGCTTGAAGGATCTGAGATGGAGTGAACATTTGGATGGTTTGGTTTGGTCCAGTGTAAACAGAAGGCCTTTACAGGGGAGTAGCAGGAACAGCAGGCTCAGATAAGAGGCGCAATGTGACAGAAGCGAGGCTGGAAAGCAAGATGAAGATGCTTCAGCACTGTGGATTGGGGGTGGAGTAAGGACGCTGGCCACAGCATCGGCAGCTCCTGGAGCTGGAAGAGAAGAGGGAGCTGATTCTTTCCGGACCTCAGGAGGTGATGACCTGCTGGCCTCTTGAATTAGACTCTGAAGAGCTATTTTTGAACTTGTGGCCTCCAGGACCATAAGATAAATCTGAGGTTTTAGCCTCCTGCTTGTGGTAGCTGCTTACAGCAATAGGAACTAATACAGGAAGCATAGGGAGGGGCTGAGAGCCCTGTGCTGGAGCTGGGGTCAGGAGAGCTGCCGTGGTCAGGAATGACAGGGGCTTTTGGTCACTTGTCCCATTCTGAAGACAGCCCCAGGCCTCTGAGGTAAGGGCAAGGAACAGGGCATCAAGACCATCCCTCATCCACAGGGGAGCAACAACTGGAGAGGTGGAGGACAGTGACTGGCTCGGCCCCAACTGGTGGCAGGACCTGGAAGCAGAGCCTGGAGACCTGACATCCATCAGAGGGCAAATTCCTTCTGTTCTCTGTGCTCTCCCCTTCTTGTCCTTTCCTGCCTCGCCCAAGCTCTGGGGTCAAAGACTCTGAGGCTACCTGAGATAAGGTAATGACCTGGGAGAAACAGAAACTTCTGGAAAAGGTCCCAAGGGCTCAGCTGCGAAAGGGTCACTGGTTTCCTGCCTGTGCCCAGCGCTCACATGTGCCCACACACACACACAGCCCAGGACAGGTTCGGGCCTGCCCATACCCATGCTCCTCAGAGGCCTCCTCCCATTTGAGGCCAGGGAGGCTGCCCAGCCTCAGCAGTGACCGGACCCCAGGTGCAGCCTGGGACCCAGCTGATGGCAGGCCTCAAACAATGACTCCCTCTTGGGGCACCCAGGCCAAGAGCCAGGGCAGGCCTCAGAGGTCTGAAGCCAGAGTGGGGAACACAGCCAGGAAGTTCTAGTAAGCTTTGATTTCTGCTTTATCAGCCACATCAGAACCCACAGCAGCTGTGACGTGCATGCCTTGCCCTCAGCTGACCTTTGGCCCCTCGCAGCCACCTGCCCTTTTCGCTGTGGCTCCTCTTCTCTCAGCCCTGTGGACACCTGGCTCTTTTGCATACAAGCACCTTCTCTCTGCCCCGCTGGGTTATTGCTTCCTGTTCCCCAGATCTCACATCAATGGACACTGCTCCTTTGGGACGTGCAGGGGGCAGACAGCAGTGACTCCAGCTCCAAAGCCCTCTAGTCACACAGTCCATCCTGCTCTTCAGGAAGAAAGAGGGAGGAAAGCCCAGCTCATTCCGGCTGCAACAGAAATGGCACAGCAAGTTCAGGGACCGGGGTTCGATCCCTGGCACCACATGCTGCACCAGCCCTGCTCCCAGGTGCACTGAACAGGCTGCTGAGACCTAGCATGATGGCACATGCCTGTAATCCCAGGGCTGGGGAGGCTGAAAACATTAGGACTAGTCTGAGTCCAAGCTACATAGTGAGACCTGTACCGAGTACATTTAAAAAATAAACAAAAAAAGTTGGCATGGGTTAGCTCAAAAATCTGAGCCACCTCAGGATGGGTGGCAGGCAGGGCCTAAACCTGGCATCACCGTATCAGTGCTTAGGAACTGGGGGACAGTGGCCCGTGCTCAAGAATAGCAGCCAAGCTTCCTGGCCAGGAGAGATTATCTTTCTCATCTATCACTCCTACCAAGTCAGCCCAGGACTCTGCGACCTCTCCTGGCCCTTTGGGTTGACAGCAGCCTGCGGGCTGGCTTGAGCATCTTGCGCACAGTTGTTTTTGGACAGAGCGTGAGGATGGAGTCCCCTGGAGGCTCAACCACGGCACTGGGTCAGTCAGGCCTTCTTCTCTCTGAGGGTCCCCGTAGCCTCTTCAGCAGGGCAGCCAGGCAGGGTCTTACATAGGACTCAGGGCTCTGAAATGTAAAAGGAAGAGGAAGTAGACGTGACATTCCTCTTAACCTGAAACTAATGTGGTCACTAGCCTACGGCACTCTTGGGAGCCTTTAGGAGATAGGGTGGAGTAGAGGAAGTTAGATGATTTTGGCTCCTGTCTACTCTGTCTCTGTCTGTCTGTCTGTCTGTCTCTCTCTCTCTGTCTCCCCCCCTGCTCCCTGTAGCCATGAGAGGAGCAGTCTTCTCCACTAAACAGTCCTTTGACGATACATTATGCAGCCATGGGCCCCAAGCACCATGGGCTGAAGCCTTTAAAACTATAAGCCAAGATAAACTTCTCCTCCTGTTAAGTTGATTTTCTCAGTTGTTTTGTCACAGCAATGGAAAGCTGACTGATAGGATAACTCAGTCCTTTCCAGATCATAGATTGTAGATTATGATTATAAAACTTTGTATCTCTGACCATGAGAATCAGTGCAGAAGTGAATATGTGATTTCACTCTAGACCACAGTCTCCCAAGACTTTTCTGCTGCATCTCTGAGGAAAGAGAGATTTCTGTCACATCAGTCACTAAGGTCAGCCCGGCCTTCCAGTGGTGAGAGCCCAGTTGGAAAATACAGAGATAAAGCTGTGTTGACCTTATTCTAGCTTCTGGATCCTACACTGCTTGAAGGCAGAGACTTTTTAGTTCCATGAGCAAATACACTATTTCTTGGTATACCTTAAAAAGAGTCTGATTCAATGACTCTAAAAACAAAGCCCTCTTTCCTCCTTTTCGCCAGTCTGCGGCTCTTCAAGACCTAGCTTAAATTTCCCCCTTCAAGAAGTTTGCTTGAGCGGCTACACCATGTAGACTGTAGTTCTGACTACATTTCCTAGTGCTGCTTTGTCTGTAGCATAATAATTCAAGGGAGGTAGTGATTTCTGGGTTCCCAAGTGGCCCTGGAGCTCCTGGGGCTGGGAGTGTGTGGTGCATGCTGTGAGGATCTTTGTACTGGTATCGCTGCCCAGGGCGGAGTGGGTGAGTGGGTGAGGTCATGAAGTGGGTGTGAATGTGTGTGTGAGCAGAGCAGAGGTGACATGTGTGCGTGTGGTGGCGAGTGAACACAAGAGGAGTGAGGAGAAAGACAGGCTTTTCAGGCAGTGGGACCAGTTTGGGGACAAGTCCCTGCACGGCTAGCAGGCCTATGTGGTAGAGGTCCCGCAGTGCCCTCTGCAGCCCTGCACCTGAAGCTGGAGAGACCTTTACTATTTGTACTCCAGCTTTGCCTTTTCAGCCACAGAGGCTTCCATTGCTGCCTCCCCAACAGGCTCCTGTTGGAGGATGAGAAATGAAGGGTGAGAATCCAGAAGGGGGTCTAGCTAGAGTCCTCTGACTCTCTCTGTGTAGGCCAGGGTGTGAGGTTTCCTGGCCTCCCTGTGGCTCTGTCTCTGCTGGTTCTTTGTGTGCTCTGGTGTCCCTCCCAAAGACATGATCCTCTCTACCTGATTCCTGTCTGTCTTGTGAGCCCCTAGGTCTTGACTTGGCATAATGCTCTTGCAGCCTTCCAGTGGACATGTACACGTACTCATGGATGGTGCCCACTGCCCCATCCTGCCACCTATGGAAGTGCTCGCCCAGGTGCTTTATAAATACTAATGTGTCTCTCACTGTTTTTCATGACTATGGGACCATCTCACATTCTGTTTTGGCATCATCCCTCTGACCACTCTCTGGTGGCTCCTTCATTCTGTGGTGCTCAGCTGAAGGCCTGCTGAGGTGTGAGGCACTGCCTCAACCTAGGACATAGGGAAGGAGGTGTTTCCAACCCTCCTGGAGTTGCCTCTGTAGTGCAGGGAGAGGCAACAACAGGAGACAGCACATTCCCAGAAGAGATCGTCCCAAGGATAAGGACTGCCAGAACAACAAACCAGGAGTACAAGCCAAGGTTGCCGGAGGGTCAGAGAAACCTCCTCCTTCAGCGGTGATGTTTGAGCTGAGCAGAGCTCTCAGCGAGAATATTCCAAGCAGAGGGAAGAGCTGAAGAGTCTCCAGAGATGGGGCAGTCTCCTGCTGCCGAAGTTTGAACAAGAGGATGGAGACTAACGAAGAGAAAATGGGGATGGGGGAGGAGGTGGGTGGGTAGAATGGGGTCAACAAGGCAAGGCTTTTGAGGAAACTTCAGGTCAAGGCAAAGAATTTAAACATCATTCAAATAACTATCCAGAAGAGATGTCACCTTACTTAAAATTCTGGAAGGCCATGTTGGCTGTTATGGGCTAAGCAAACGGATTGTAGGAAACAACAAAAGTAGGTAACAAGGGGGTTCTAAGGGTCAGGTCAGAGTTCAGACTAAGATGACTTAGTCTGAAAAAAGAGAAGGGCTTGGGGTAGAACTCTCAACTTAAAGAGGAGCTCATGTCCCAGCAAGGCATGTGACCCAACCTGCGGGACATCAGTGCTCGGCCACACAGTGCCCTGGAGACTCTGAGTTGCTTCCTTTCATGGTCTCAAGGATCCCTGGGATCTGTGGTCACTCCATGGTCCAGCATTGCATGCTGGAGGAGCAGGTTGCACACCACCAGCCCAGGAAAAGACCAAGATTGAAAATGTAAAGTTAGGTCTCCACTGCATGCTCGTTGCTTGCTCAGCATGTGAAGTTGGAAGAATCATCATGGTTCTGTGATAAGTTGGGGACTAACTGTACTGACTGGACTCTGTGGGGCATGAGGAAGCCTCCTTGTCTTGGAAAACTGAGTGCATGCTACTGGCAGTTATCAAGACAGGAAAGAGAGGTTGGGGTCAGGACATAAACAGAAAATGGTGCTTTATCTGCTAACTCTGAATGCCTTATACATATCCAAAGGGAGATGAAAAGCAGCTGTGATCTTGTAGCTTCATGAGGCATAAGAGCTAGAGATGCAGGCAGACTGGACTCAGCTCACAACGGTTTTTAAAGTATTATAGGCAGCCAAGGTAGGTAGGAATACTCTAGGCAGTTGGACAGGCAGGGTCCCCAAGAAGTCAGTGCAGAAGATAAGAACACACTGCATCTATGGCTCAGGGAGCATTAGTTGAAGGTGAGCCTTAAGATAAAGATAGGATGACTACATCTGCACGCCTCCCCAAGGGAAAAACAATATGATATCCTAAACAGGCATCAGTCACTTGGGTGGGGGACCCGAGCCTCATGACACATCTCTTCCACAAAAGGTCCTTGTTCTTTCCCTGTACACTTGCTACGTGACTCGCTTTCCCACTGAACCAACATTGCCTAAGTGGCTATCCTTGTAATCTTATCCACTGGCCATGTTTTTGTCCCATCTTATACCCACTTCATGATTTGTTCTATAAAACTTCCTTTAAGAAATGGAATCAGGCTGGCCAAATATCTCAGCAGATTAAAATGCCTGCAAGCAGGCACAGGGGCCAGCGGTTCAATCCCTGGGCCTGCCATGCTGACCCCACCCCTGAGGTGTGCAGAGATGGCAATTGAGACTGGACGTGGACGCTGTAATCCCAGCAGTAACCCCAGCTCTTCAGAGGCAGTAAACAGGAAGATCACTATGAATCCGATCTAGTAGTGAGACACTGAACACCCTGTAGACGCTTCCCTAAGAAAAGAAAAAAGAAGTGTGATCATTGGATGGGGCTGTCAGATAATTCAGCAAACCAAAGCACCTGCTTAGGCAGACACAGCAGCCAGGGTTCCATCCCCAGCATGTCATGCTGGCCCCGCCCCCAGGGCAAGCTGAGACTATAATTGAGACTGGACATGGCGGTGTGCACCTGTAATCCCAACACCTGGGGACCGAAAACAGAAGGATCACTATGAGTCTGATCTATGTAGCTAGACTCTATAGACCCTGTATTAAATCCATAAAAAAAAAAAGTAGGATCATTGGTAACTCACTCTAGACCCCACCTGTCTCTGAGGAACTGAGTCTCTTCTCTTCAATAAATATTTGCTACTCTTTCTCTTTTTCTTTTTTTGATATTGGGAATCGAATTTATGACCTCAGGCTTGACAAGCTGGTGTTATACTGCTGAGCTATACCCCTGGCAATATTTCCTACTCTTAACCTCTGTTGTTCCTTAGAATTCATTCTTCAGTTTTGGGGATCATGAACTTGATATATCCAACATCTAACAGAGTTGGAGTTACAATATTTTCCCTATATCATTTGGAGGTCCTATATCAAGATCACCCAGGTGGAGGCAGTCTAGAGAACCCTGATTACATTGCAACCGTTAGAGGGGAACTGAGCCCATGGAAGTGCCTGAGAAACTGGGTGCATGCATGCACAAATGCATGTGTGCTTGTGTGCGTGTGCGTGTGTGTGTGTGTGTGTGTGTGTGTGTGTGTAAGAGAGACAGATAGAGACAGATACACATGGGAGGTGGGGGGGTATCAAGAGAAACTTTCAATAGTGACTCAGCCAACCATTCAAAGGCTGCCAAAAGGATCCTCGATCAAAGCTATTTCAGTGGAGTGATGGGAACAGAAGCCCAGCTGAGGAAGGTGTGGAGAACAAGGGAGTGAAGTTGTGTAGGCAGCCATGAGGTCATGTCCCAAGCACTGACATCCTGGTTCCAGCAGACAGCATGGAGAGTGATTGTCCCATATGCTAATGAGCTGAGAAATTCCTACTGTCTCATATTTTAACTGTAACTTCTCTATGTTGAGCTGTACAGTGGTACCTTATGACATCTCATTAATTAGTTCCAGTAAGCATAGCAAGCATCACAAATAATCAATACCCAACAGACTTTTTGGGCTGGAAAGGATAGGGAGCCCTGCACAAGATAACTGACACCAACAAGTTCCAGATGGCACATTGAGCATCACGCAAACGATGAAGACCAGGACAACAGTTTCATGTTAAAATGTTTCAGTGCCAAATTGGGTGAGTTACAAAGGAGTCACGTACCAGGTATGACTCTAGATATGTAGTAAGTAGGTTTCTAACCTTGGCACTTAGATCTGCAGTATATGTACAGTTTTAGTGTTCATACAAGGGCAGGAAATAGATCACATGTGTAGACAAGTATAGACAGCTAAATTATGTAGAGATATTATAGGCAGTCAGAGTGGGAGAGACCCTTAAGGGAGTTAATACAGAGGACAAAAACACATTGCAACAGTGGCTGGAGGCACATTCACTGAAGGCCAGGCCTCAAGGACCAGCTACACTTGCATACCTCCCCAAGGGATAAACAATAATAACCGATATTCTAAATACACATCACTCACCTGGATGGGGGACAGGGAAGAGTCTGACTCATCCCTTCCAGGAAAGGTCCTCATTCTTTCTATATACACTTGCTATGTGACCTGCTTCCCTATTAGATGAATATTACCTCTGTGGCTGTATTTGCCATCTTACTGGTTGGCCATAGTCTTGTCCCACCTTATGCCCACCTTGTGATACTGTACTTGCCTTGTGATTTTGCTCTATAAAGCATCTCCATAAGTGGAGTCTGTGGTAATTCTCTTTCTGGATCCCCTCCAGTTCCTCTCAGGCAGGAGCTGTTTTTCCCTCAATACAATTTCCTACAATTAACCTCTACTGTTCCCCAGAATTCATTCTTTGATTTTGGGGAACACAAATTTGGCACATCGGACATCTAGCAGGTTGGGAGTTACATACCCTTTATACCATCTGGAGGGCCAGTATCATTCCTGTATCCACACAAGGACATGTTCACAACAATCTCCCAATGACACAATCTGCAGAATGTATCCCTGTTGTTGAGCAGTGCGTTGACTGCATGTGGAGCTTGTAAAAGACACCGTACCACGTGGAGAGCAAGTGTGGGGGCAGTGCTACTGCAAGGGAAAGAGGTGCAAGGGGGAGGTTTAAGTCATGCTTTCAAAGAGCTAGGAGCTCCCAGACTTGTGCAGAGATGGAAGGGCATGACAGGAACCAAGGCTGTGAGCAGGTGTGTGGGGTGCGGCGGAGGAAGACTCCCAGTTCTGCAGGTGGGAAAGAAGGGATTCTGTGCACGCGTTGCCCTTTCAGTGTGACTGAGGCAGGATCAGCTAGGGGTGAGTAGGGAGAAGAGGCAGAGTGAGCATTCCAGGCACCGCCAGCAGGGAGCAGGCAGAGTTGGGTGTCTGAGGCCTCTGGGGTGCTGACTGATCAGCCAGCAGCGCTCCCACGTGGGCACAGAGGAGGCCAGGCTGACATGTAAGGTTCTCGGGCAGCCCAGAGCTTGGCCTGAGGTGAGGCTGGATGGCCACACAGGCCCTCAGGGCCTGGTCAGGGCTCTCTAGACACGGGCACTGCCATGTACTCTGCAGAAGTCTGCTCCTGAGCTGAACCCTTGGGGTGTCCAGGTCTCAAGCCAAGTAGTCCTTCAGTGGCCAGAGGGCTGGCCTTGGGCACAGGTGGAGGACATGTGCATTCCTGCTGCCCAGCCTTCTCCACACCCCCTCCCCCAGACACCAAGGAAGCCCTCCCATGGGCATACAGGGAGCACAAAGGTAACACAGTGTAGGGCTGGGGCCTGGGCCCAGATGAGATGGTAAGAAAGACCAGCTGTCTGGGACCCAGTCCAGCCACAAAGAGCTTCTCAGAAGGAGTTTTATTGGGGTATTGTGTGGGCCTCCCAGCCTCAGCATCAGGCATCCACTTGCTTCCAGAGAAAGGGCTTCTTCACATCCTTGCGTTAGCTGTCATCCTTACACAAACAACTGGCCCTCCACAGCCTCCTCCTACCTGGGCGGAGCCTCGCACAGCACCTGACACAAAAAGAGGCTTTGCCAACTCTTTACAAAAGGAACCAGCAGGGCCCGGGAGATAGTAGAATAAGCGCTTTCCTGGCAAATGCAAGGGCCTGAGTTCAATCCTCCGTTCCGCAAAAAATAACAACAAAAAAAGGAACCAGCAAAGTTCCCATCAAAGCACTCATTTGTCCGAGGAGAAAGACTTCCCCTCACGCCCTACCCCTTGATAGCACAGTCCATCAGCAGTAGTGTGGCTCTGACCTCAGGCAGAGGCCCCAGAGCAGAAAGGCCGCACCAGTGACTGCGGGGCCAGGTGGCCACAATCAGCATCATGAGCAGAAGAAACCACTGTGTCCTGCAGGGATCCCAGTTCTGATGTGGGCACAGAAGAGTAGATTAAGGCTGTGCTCCTATTGGCTCTGGACCAGCCCAGGACAGAGGGGCCAGCTCGTCTTTGTGGCCTCTTCAAATGGATGAGGGAGGCACACCCCAGTCCCACTGCTGGAAGAAGCCAGAGAAGCAAGCATAGGGTACATTTGCTGAGGCTCCTGAAGTTGCAGTGGAGCTGGCCTAAAGCCAGTAGATGGCAGAAGGGGGACCCACAGCTGGCCCCAGTTCACTGGGATTACCAAGCCCCACTGCCAGGCTGCTGACCAGAGAGCCCTGAGTGCCAGGGAGCTTCATAGTGCTGCTGGCCAAGGTGGGGCTGGCCAGGAAGTCACTGACGGAGGGCGAGAGGGGCTGGGAGAGAGCAGCAGAGCGTAGGTCCAAGGAAACTTCTGTGAGGGGCCCAAATGGCCAGAGGCCCTGTCAGTGTGCCTGGTGACTCTGGGCACCCACATTAATCTCTTCAGGCGGCCATAAGATTACAGACCACAGCTTTAGCCACAGAAGGACCAGGCCCATCTCTGAACTGTGAAGTCTGAGGCCCAGGACCAAGGCCTCGGCCCATGGGCCTCCTGAGGCTTCGCTGAGGCTTCGCTGAGGCTTGTGAGTGGGCTCATCCCTGCTGTGTCCTCACTTGGCCTGCCTTCTTAGGAAGGCAGTGCAATGAAAGTAAGATTTTAACACTAGGGTTAGGCCCAATTTAAATATCCTGCCTCTGCATGCAGTCACCTTCTCAGGCCCTAGAGGAGACTAGGGCCTTGGCACAGGTGTCTTGCGAAGGACACAGTCCAGTGAATAACAGCCGCTATGAGACCATTGCTGTCAGGGTACTGTGTGTCACAGAACAACTGACACCACAATGGTGCTAGCTCCTCCCGTGTGTGTGTGTGTGTGTGTGTGTGTGCACGTGCATGTACATTTGTATATGCATGGGTATACATGTACTGTATGAACATGTACATGTATACATGCATGTGTGTGTAATGTGCGCACATGCATAACAGCCTGCTGTTCAATCTTCTCGAGGCCTGCTTCCTGAGGCTCACCTGATTTTCCCCAAAACCCAGGGGAAGGCTGGGCAGGTTGAGCCTGTTTCAGGGTTGGGCTGAAGGAACCAGGTCATACAGCAGGTAAGGGGCAGCTCCAGAGCCTCCGGACGTGCTGTCCACTTCCCAGAACTCACCAGCAAGGGTGCAACTCAAGGTCTCAGTAGAGCCCCCTGTAGCCCTTGACCCCCAGTAACTCCTCGCCCAGCAGGAGGAAACTGAGGTGGCAGCCAGCTTCCTGGAGGCAAAGTGATTCACACACAAGACCCTGCGCTTACAACTTACTGCAACTGCTTATCTGCCCTGACTCACTGATTATCAGGCTCTGACAAGCCAAGGGATTTGTCCAAGGTCTGACAGGTCCCAGCACCCACAGGCAGGGCTCAGAACCTATGAGACCCAACCTCCAGGCAGGCCTGTAGGGTCAGGGACCTCCCCAAAGCTGCCTGAGCAGGCCACCCGAGGCAAGGCACGCTGACCTGGCCTCACCCTGGCAGCCTGTGGCTCTCTTGCTGTCCCTCTGCCTCTGTCAGGCCAGGAGAGGTACAGAGTGCAGAACCCACTCTCCACTCTGCAAGACGCCGGGCAGACGGTCATGGTGGCCACGGAAGGTCTTCTTCGAATTGACACTCTTGCTCCACCAAAGGAGTCTTGACCGCACCTGTCCAGCAGAAGGAAGCCTTGCTTGAGTCCTAGTTCGAAACTGTTTCTAGAATCTTCTAAGGTAGTTGAGCTCTTGCCAAGCCCTACCCCTATGGCCTCAGCAGGCTGGGAGACCAGAAGGCAAGTCCTGCCTTAACCTGGCTGCAGCTGGTGAGGGGGCAGGACTGTGGCCTGATTCTTAGGCTCTTCTGGCCAAGTAACCACTGGAACCCCACACAGGGCCCTTCGCTGTCTCCCCCTGAAGACCTTGGTCCAGTTATGAATCATCACCTCTCCTGCCTGGCCATTGGCCTGTGAGCTGATGAAAAGTCACATTATCCCAGTCCCCACTGTGAAGAGCTGACTTGGGCTAAGTAGGATCTCTTCTCCTTTTCAGCTCCTGCTCTCAGGCCCTTCCTAGTCCAGCTTCCAGCAGAGGTCAGGACATGGTGACGGGGACCACACATGGCCAGAGCCAGACAATGCCCTCAAGTCCTGTGTGGGCAGTCAGGCTAACAACCCATAGTGGGCTTGTCAACTCCCAGGGCTTCTTCTATCACTCACAGGGAAGACTATGCCCTGCCAGCTGCTGGCTGTGCAGAGTTGGGCCTGGCCTTCCCTGTGAGGTCAACCACGGCATCCTGGAGATCAAGACCCTCAAACACACCTGCATAGAAGCTATGTCCCCAGGTGAGTTCCTGCCCCCGTGTAGAGTCACAGCGAGGCTCTCTGGATCAGTGCACTGCTGGAGCTAGTGAGTATGGACTCTCCTCTGTGCTTATGGGGGGCAGGGTAGTAGGTGCTGGATTTGTGGAGGATGGAGTAGGGGGTGGGGAGGTTGGAGTGGAAGGGTGGGGAGGTGCTAGGCAACTTGGGTGGCAGGAGGCTGCAGGTCTGTCTGGCCAGCTCTATACACTTTGCTTTCCAGGGATACAGAGAAGCACTGATGTGGGTCTACTGAGAGGCAACTGTGCCTGATTCCCCAGGCTGAGCCAAAGGCAGGCTCTGAGCTTGCTGCAGGGAAAGGTGCTGACGGGAGCTGGCTGGCCAGTCTCCAGCCCAGCACCGTGGGAATGTGGCTTGGCCCTGCCTGCAGGAGTGGGGAGCAAGTGGGCTGTTTCCCCAGGGCGTGACCCCAAGGTGGCCTCTGAAGGACCCCTGGGAAACCCCACAAAGAGTCTGTGTGGGTTTCCAGCTCTGGTGTTTTGCGGGTTCCTGCATTCCCATGGGGGGGCAGCACTGGAGCTGGGCAGAGCTGCTCCCGACTGGGCCATGCCCTTCCTCCACTGCTTGGTTTGAGTGAGGTACAGACCTGGAAAAGGGGGCTCTGTAGGTTGTGAGGGTGGAGCTCAGGGGCCCAGGTTCTGAGGGAGCTCGAGGCTAAGCCCCAGGAGAAGCAGTGGCCCTGCAAGCACTAGCCCTGCTCCACCGGAAATGCCCGGTCTGGCCTGGCACTGCAAAGCTTGAGGCAGCAGGAAACCAGCCTTTCCTGCCCAGCTCTCCTGCCCTGGTCACACAGGGTGCGGGCGGAGCACTCTCTCTGGTTCTCATAGCACTCCCTGGGGTGGGGCTCCAGAAGCACAGACTCCTGCCCCATCCCACCCCCCTCCCTTTTCCTATTTCCCTCTCCAAGGTACAAAGGTATGTGGTAGACAGTCTTGGGTCAAATTCTGGCTCTGGCCTTTCTGATGATCCCTGAGCCCCATTCTCTGGTCTATAACAAGGGCAGGCGACACCTGCTTTGTCGGAGTGTTTTTGGGAACCCCTGAAGATGCAGGTGCTACACCCCTTGGTCGTGAGAGCAAGGCCTGCAGAGCCAGCTCTCAGACTCTCCCCATCCTCACAAGGCCGAAGCCCAAGACCTTGCCCTGCCGGCTGCTGGCTGTGCAGAGTTGGGCCTGGCCTTCCCTGTGAGGCCCCGCCTCATCTCCTGCGTCCCACAGCCAGCAACCCCCACCCCCATCTTAGAGCTCAGAACTAGCATTTAGCCCTGCTGGAATGGGGCTGCCCTCCCTCCTTCCCTTCCTCTGGATGCAGCTTTCCTGTTCCAGCTCTCTGAGTGTCAAGAGATGCAATCAGAGGAGGTACATCACACCCTGGGATGGTCCCAGCACCCCCCACCTGACCAACTGACAGACCCTCTCTGTCCTGCAGGCCATGAGCCGAAGGCCTGTGTGGCTGACTCTAGGGCTCTGGTGAAGTGAGCTCTGCTCGTGGTTCCTGTGGAAGGTAGCTCCACCTCTCCCAGCTCAGACAAGGCTGGGAGAGATACAAGAAGCCTACAGAAGATGCTGGAAGCTGGGTGGGGAGGCCTGAAAAAAAGCTGGGGCGGGCTGCAGGGGCAATCTTCCCACCTTGCTGGACTCATGCTCCACATTTTAGGAGCTAGCCCTTAGCTCACATGCTAGACTGGACCATGGGCAGAGCACCAGCTGGGCCACCACAGAGCACCACCCCGCCCAGGGGCCGACCCAGACCCATGCATTTGTGTTGTCCTGCAGGGAGGCTTGCAGCTGGTCTGCCTTGCTTCACAGAACTTCCACTTCAGGAAAGAGAGAGGGGCAAGAAGGTGGGCAGTTCTGGGTCTCCAGCTGGTCAGGAACTTCAAAGGCAAAATCACCTCCAGCCTTTGCCTATGTTAAAGCGCTGGTAAGGGGAGCATATAAAATCTGTGTGCATGGGGTGGGGAGATAATTCAGCGGTCTAAGAACCTGCCTGGCAAGTGCAAGGACCCTGCCTCTATCCGGGTGTATACCCACACACCATGCAGACCCTGCCCTGGGTACACGTGCTGGCCACCAAAACTGAACATAGTGATGTGCACTTATAATCCCAGCACTGGGGAGGCTGAGACAGGAGGATTACAATGAGTCCAAGCTGCTTAGTGAGATCCTATACCAAATAAAAAGAAAAAAAAATTTTTTTAAAAAGATCTGTGTGCTGGTACCTGAGGAGGACAGCCCATGAGCTGCCTAGCAAGCTGTCCTTCACAGGTCACCAGGCACCCCCATGACCCTATGACCTCACTGGTCACTGCACGGCAACAAATGACTTGGTATAAGAACAGCACCAATGGGGAGGTCACCATGGCCCCAGTCGCATTTCTTTATTTGGCAGTTTGACAGAGAAGCAAACCTTGCTGCCATCCATGTCTCTTGTAGCTGGTTTCCCAAAGGGATGACTGTCTGACAGGACTGCAGGGAGGAGCGCTTGCTAGAGCCTCAGCTTGCGGTTTGCCTGCTGTTTGTCCCCTTTTGCCTCCGGGTGACAAGCTCTTCCAGGGAAGCTGGCCTATGTGGTGTTTACACACACAGCCACTGCCGTGCATCCCAGCTTGCCCTATTCTGGACATGCATCCTGTTGAGTAAGGGTCCAGGGCACCTGGGTTTGAATCATCTGAGCCCCTTCTGCAGGGATTGCCATAAGCAGAAGACACCAGAGAAGTGACACTGTGTGGCTTGCCAAAGTAGGTCACAGAGTGTGCCATAGCCCGTTCTTTGCTAACCCAGTGTCCAGGCTTTGAGGAAGCCCAGGCCCATGGAGAGAGCTCTCCATGAGGCCCAGGGACCACCAGCATCAGCCAGTAGACCTGTGACTGAGGACACTTCCAGATGCTTCTGGCCACTACGGGCTCCCGAGTGACCCCCCAGGGAGAAGTGCCTGGCTGAGCCCTGAACGGTGAGAGACGGTGACACGACTCTGTGACACAGCAGCATGCCTGGGTGGGGAGCTCAAACCCTGGCTTCACGGGCACCTGGAAGTCCACTCTTTGTTCTCCAGCTTTCATTCCCAAGTCTGAACCTCCCCAACATCCGGGTGATTTCTCTCCCAGCAAATGCAGTGGGGATTCTGGAAGCTTCCAACTGTTCTCCTGCTCCAGTTCCCAAGGAGATTATTCTCCTTAATATGCGTATGAAGAGAAACAGCTATGACGTAATGGACATATTCACAACTCAGAGTCAGGCGCAGGTCCCAATTCTGTCACCTTTGATGCTTTATCCCATTGTTTCTGGAGCCTTGGCTACAAAATATGGTTCACAACTTCCTTGTGGGATTGGAGGATGGGAAGAGGATCTTTACAACCAATGTGCTGTACAAAGGGTTTGAGATGGCCGTGGAAGATGACACGTGCACACTGCCTGTGTTCCTGACAGTAACGGGTCTTTGTCCAGACATTGTCTTGAGCGCTCTGCAGGTATGTATTTGATGATCACAGCATCTATGTCAAGTTGTTCTCCTGAGGCAACAGTCAGCGAGTAGCTGAGCTGGGGGAACCTGAAGTCTGCCCTGGAGATTGCCTGTGTGTGAACACAGAATTCTGCATTATGGTTGCTGAGCTTGAAAAGCCAAGCCCGTCCTGGCCTATAGCATTCACCTGGGTTTGAGTCATCTGAGCCCCTCGTGCTGCAGAGTGCTTTTGGGGAGACTGAGGAGGATATCAGGAGCATGGGCCACACAGCACAGACAGATGAGAAGAAAGGAGGCCACTTGAAGAGAAAGAGGATTCTGTGCAACTTTGGGACAGCAATGCCCACCTGGAGTCTTTGGGCCCTAGGTGGTCATGGGGGAACAGTTGGCAGCAGGACACCTGATGTTGATGCTCGCCTTTCACTGGCCATGGATACTTGCTCGCTTGGCAGACCACTGCCCACATCCCTCAAGTGAAGTTGCTCACAGAAGGTACCTGGAAAATCAGGAGCAGAAGCTGCAGCTCAGTTCTCTCAGTGGCCAGGACTGTCTTCTTTCTTATTCCCTTAAATGAGTTTTAGGTATTTTGGAGAGAAATTTACCTTCAAAGAACAAACTGCTTCCCCATCCTTTTAAACAGTCTTGGACATCACTTAACCTTGCTAGGTGATGGGGTAAACCTTGAACACCCACTCCCCTCTCCCTCCCAGCTGTGGACAGAGGTGAGGATCAGAGGGCACTGCCCTGCGGGGAGTCTCCTGCACTGCCCTGCGGGGAGTCTCCTGCACTGCCCTGCCTGCGGGGTAGTAAAACCTTATGATAACACTGCAGATAACACTCAGGTGTGGCAACAAAGGCTGTTAGCTATTACCCCTCAGCTCTGTCAGACAGTTGGCCTAGCCAGGCATGGCCATATGGTACACACTTACAATCCCAGCCTTCTGGGCCACTGAGACATAAAGATCCAGAGTTTAATCCCATCCTGGGCAATTTAGTGATATGCAATCTCAAAATAGATATTGGGGATGTAGCTTAGTGCAAAGGCCCTAGTCTCAATCTCAAGCTCTATAATACTTTAGTTCACACACAATTCAGTTCTCAAACAAATCTGTTTTATAATATTTTGCTTCAACTTCATGCTGAGTGACAGATACAACTGCTGATATCTGTAAAACAAACGGCATTATTGTTATAGAGTGAGAGAGACAGACAGAGAGAGACAGAGACAGAGACAGAGAGATTCAGAGCAGAAAAGAAAACAAAAGAGCTGGCCGAGTCCTCAGGCAGTTGGACACCTTGATTTGTTGCTGCCAACCTATTGCTAAGTCACAAAAGGTGGCAGCATTTGTTGGAAACATTGGTGAAAGCAGGGGTTTCTGAGCATAGAGAGCTGAGGGGCTTAGGGGCTTGGCTCAGGGTGCTACTCCGACAGGACAGACAGAATCTACGACATAAGTCGGGGGCCACTCTCTCATTTCAGTCCCTCCAGAGAGGTAGGTGTGGCAGCAGCTGATAACCTCTCAGAGACCTTCCCCCCACTTCCCTTCTTTCTCTCTCTATTTCTTCTTTCTTTCTCTTTCCTTGTTTATTTTTCATTACTGTTGTTACTTTGCATAGATTGCTTCCTTTCTGAAATTGATATCTACTGTCCCTCCCAGTAACCTTGGGACAAATGCAGGTTCCTTCTCAGGCACTGCCACTTCCACCCCTTCAGCCCCATGTCCCCTACACCTGCCCCCTGACCCAGCCTCCTGAGGTCACACTTGGCTAAGGGCCCCCATGGTCTGGTGCACCAGGGCACCAAGACACAGGCCACTGAGAGCACATTCAGGGTGCTCAGGAAAGGCAGCTGCAGCTCACCCAGAAGGGCCACGGGGAGACCTGCAGTGACAGGGCACAGCCCATGCCAGTGCTGCTTCGGTTCCTGGGGGTCTGGCAATCCCGACAGCAAGGAGAGTGGGGGTGAGGATGTGTGAGAAGAACTGGGCCTCATCCCCTGGAAGATCTCGGCATACCTGGGGTGGGGAGAGCACACTAGGAAACATGCCTGAAGCAGGAGGCATCTGAAGAGGCAGGGGGGCAGGACCATGGTGAAGGGCCTGACCGGAAGGTGGGGACTTGGGCTCTGATTGCAGAAGCTGACCAAGTAAGAGGCAATTAGTGGGGCAGTGAGCAAAGTGAAGGTAAGCAGCAGGCGGAAGCTTCTCACCCCATCACCTGGAGCTTAGTTCCAAGCAACAGCAGCCAAGAGCACATGCCATCCCTACCATGTACACTTAGCCAAAAAGATGTTTCCTTTGCAAAAGCACAGGTGGTGGGGAGCAGGCATGTAGGAACTACCAGCCTAGGAACTACCAACTGTACAGCCCAGAAGAGCTGCTGGAGGTTAGGCCTGCTTCCCCTCACTCTACTGCCGAGACTCAGGGTCAGTACATAACCCACACCCATCCTGAGGCCTTGTCTTGTCCCATGTGCCTGGTCCTGGTGTGCCATGGATCCACATGGACAGATGCACATCCTAAAAGGGACTCTAGGAAGGGTTGAGGTCCTGAGGCCAAAGATCACAGTTTGGGCAGGAGAGCCATCTGTAGCCTGCACACTTCTAGTGACACATCTCCATGGTACTCCCTGGGCCCCGCTGGACAGGGGGTCACTGGTCAGGGTTGCATAGCTGATGGTGCAGACACAGGCTCTTTGTTGCTCTCAGACCTGAGACTCCATGCAGAAAGGGCTGGGATGGGGTGGGGGTGTGCGTCGCTGACTTGTCCAGAGGAGGCAGAAGCGACTCCAGAACCTCCACTGCATCCTTCATCCTCTCCCCAGAGAAGGGCCCAGCAGCCTTGGCAGGGATGTGCCCAGGAGCTGGCACTATGCAATAGGCAAGCAGCCCCAGCAGGGCTTGCTGCCCAACCCCTGGGTCTCACAGGGCAGGGACTCCAGTAGCCTGATCTTCAGGGATTGCTATCAGGGTGACTTTCTTCCTTGTGGTTCATCTTTTACCAGGATTTAGGAGACTGATTGAGTAACTGAGCAACTGGTGCCCAATCAGGGCAGGAAGGACAACGCCACCAGTCCCCACAAGCACTGTGGTGTAGGCCTCCGGCTCCTGCAATGTGCTGGGTGCCAAATCAAAAGACTAACAGGACTCTCAATGTGCTGGTAAATCACTCATGAAGTGGAGGCAGACAAATGTATTTGTAGCTATTATTTCATTCTTATTGGTAAGTCACTTCCTGAAACAGAGACATAAGCAGAGTTATAGAACATAGGAGCTAGTAGGATCCTAAGAATTCCATTCTGATGCTTCCATTTTAAATATGAAATTAAACACAATGGTGGCACGTTCCTATAATTCCAGGACTTAGGAGGCTGAGGCAGGAGGATCAGCATGAGTTCAAGGTTATCCTGGGTTGCATAATGAGTTCAAAGCCACCCTGAACTACATGGTGAGACCCTGTCCAAAAAAACAACAAAGCATAAAGTTGTAGCCCTGATAATGCAGTACAACACAGCTGAACATACATGAAACACTTAGGACAGTGATGGGAGCCTGGGAGCCTTGAAGAGCTTTCAGTGATAACAAACAGCCAGCTGTAGCATACATGCCACAGGTTCTCCGCCACTGTGCTAGGCTACGGCAAATAAAATCAAGCAGACTGAGGTCCCAGGGACAGGGGATGGGCGCTATTCTAGAGAATGGATCCTGGGAAGGTCTCCCTGAAAGGTGACTTCGGGATAGAGCTGCATGAAGTGACAAGTCATCATGTAACACCAGGGGAAGGGTTCCAGGCGGGGGAGTTAGGAGGTCATGAAGTTGGACACCTGGCATGTTGAGGAAACAAGAGGTGACCAGGGAGCTGGACCAGGAAATTAGTGTAGAAAGGAGACAGCAGGCAGGGAGGGCATAGGGAAGAGCCTGCAAGGTCCAGGGGTCCTTCTGAGACCTGCAGTTTTCTCTGCAAGACAGGAAGCCCTGCCACTTGAACATATACTCATAAGTGAAATAAACCAGACACACATGTGTAAATATCGTATAGTCTCCCTAGTATAACAAGTGAAAAGCAGAAATACAAAAGGAAATGTACAACAAGTAAAATCAATTGAGTCAGATAAGGCAAAGTGAATGGCATAAGCTGCAGGATACTAATCAGCTTTTCTTCTGGATGGTTAACA
>PVKA01002540.1:75190-123482 GCA_004027165.1 Ctenomys sociabilis | reverse complement strand
GGAAGGAAGGAAGGAAGGAAGGAAGGAAGGGAAGAAAGAAAGAAAGAAAGAAAGAAAGAAAGAAAGAAAGAAAGAAAGAAAGAAAGAAAGAAAGAAAGAAAGAAAGAAAGAAAGTGGAAGAGGTACAGATCATGCCTGGGATGGAGCTAGGTGTGTCACAAATAGTCACATCTCATTAATTGGGCACATCAATAAAGATTTTGCCATAGTTGGAGAATAAAATGTTAATGTTCAGATGCTCCCTTCTAAGAGAGTGAGACTAGGTGAAATAGAAGAAAATAGAGAGGGATCAACTTGTTTAGGCTGGAAGAGATACAAGTTTAAATAGTAGCTCTGCAGAAGAGGAAGAGAGTCCAGCAAGGGATGAATTTGAGACAATTTCAAATTTTACAGAAGAAAACATTTAGCAACTAGTTGCTATTTGAAGTATAGAAAGAAATAAGGAAGGACTCAATTTTAAATAATTTCTTTTTCTCTCAGTGCTATGGTTGACATTTTTTCTGTTCTGAAGCTTAAAGATTTAAATGGCCTTTTTAATTTTCAAAAATTTGTGCATATGAAATTAATTTCTTCTGAGTATGAAGCTGTTCTCAGGCAGGCTCTAGAATTTGCCAGCTTTATCTTGTTATTCTGGCATAAAGTATAGCTGAACTCATTCTTTGTTCTGGTGAGTATTATATTACAATATAAATTATCCATATTCCATTCTTAAATGAAAATGTTCATTCTAAATCAAGAGCAAATCAAAATATTGGAAAAGCAAGTTGGCTAAATAAATCCTTAGAAATACAATTGGAACTGATACCACAGTAGCAACCAGGGATTTAAAATCAGAGCCTCGGGATTTGAAAGGGCATTGAACAATCATTAGATTTAACCTACCAGCCAATCAGAATGTTCTCTGCAATATGCCTGACAGATGGCCACCTCATCTTTGCTGGCAGTCTTCCAGTGATGGGGAGATCTGCACCAGGACAGCAAGCTCTGGGTTTGGACAGTGCTTGTGATTATAATGTTTCTTGTATGTAACCCAAGTCTGCTTTCTGCAGAATCCCAAGAGCTGGTCTCTCTTCTATCCTCTGGCTGCATTAGTACCCAGTCGTGAGGAGGGCGCATTATCATTTGCCAGACCTGATTTAGGAAAAAGCCATCATATAAATGAGAATCAATTTATATGCAATAAAGGCCAGGGAGATAGCTCAGTAGCATAAGCACATGCCTGGCAGGTGCAAGGTCTGGAGTTTGATCCCTGGTCCAAAACAAACAGACAGACAGACAACAACCAGAAAACCAAAGACAATTTATATGCCAATAGCTCCTAAGCATTATTTGTTTTGTGGATTAACAAAAGTTTTTGCACAGTGGATTTAAAAGAGTAAATTACACATAATATTTCCACCCATAATATGAAGATGTTATAACAATATTCCCCAGTGTTATAAAAATGTTGAGATTAACACCAGGTGATCTTGTCAGAACTTGCTTTTGTTTCTGTTAGAACTTGCAGATTTCTTCAGACAGTGTAACTTCAACTTGGAATGAGTTTTTATTCCTATCACCTTTGGTTATAGGTGGAAAGATTTGCTATGCCAGTGTACACCTGTGGGCTTTATTGAGCAATCAGCCTGAGTTTTGAACATTAAGTTATGCTCCTTGTATTTTTTATTCTAATACTTCAATCCTGATTGCTTTGTTCTGCATATGCTAACAATCCAATCTAGACATAAGCCTAGAAGGGGGATTACTTCCTTTTGTCTTCCCCTTGTATGTGGGAGGGCAGGAACAGTTCTGTGACAACCATCAAGAAGAACTGAATATTTTAAATGAAAATACCTACAAGAACATCATGCATTCTTTACCTTTTTCATAAATATGTCCTCGAATCTGTGCATATTTAAATCCAAAATAGAGGCATTTTTAAAAATTTAACTGAATGGAAACTATTAGATCTTTTTGGGAAAACAGAAAGCACTAAAATGACCATCTAGTTATTGCTATCACAAGAAAATTCACGGGTCACTTTTGTTTGAGAGTCATTGCATACACAGTTCAGATCTCCCTTCAAGAAACTAATAGTTGCTTTACTGTAAGGAGCGTTTCCAGCAAACAGACTTCATCATGCCACCATTGGGATCTGGTTCCGCATTAGAGAACTGCTTCAATGAATTCATGCACTTCCTGGGAAAAGCACATGGAGGGCACTTTGGAAATTATGGTGAGCTTTGTTCATGCCTCCGTTCCCTGTCATGTGGGTGGGAAATTCATGGTGACTACACCACAGCTTAACTTCTTTTTCAGCCCAATTCTAAGCCTACCCTCTTCATATCCCAGGGTTTATTTCCTAGGAAAATCCATATTCTTAGAAATCAATTTGTCAGTACATTTAGAAAATGTCAAGAAATGACAAAGCCTAAATAATAATAACAAACCAGTTGCTTTTGCTTCAGAAGCATGAGGTGAATAACAGACCAATTAGAGGGCAAATTTTCTTTCTGCCTTGTGAATGAACTGACTTTCTGAGAAAGATGGGTGGCTGAGACAGCGGTGCTCAAGCCTAACCTCGGAGACTTTGCTTCAATCAACTTTCTTTTGTATTTAGGCTCATGAAGTTTGAATTATGGGCAAATTTCTCTCCTTTAATTGTTTACAGTTGTCCTAAGTGAAGCTAGACTGCCCATCAGCTTGAGTAAACAAAGCCTATACTTTGCCAGGCATTGTACCGTAATCTGATTGCAGATACTAGAAACAGTGTTTAATGAAGGCTTCTTACTAAGTACTACAATAATACTAGAAACAGAATAGCAGGGGGTATGCTTTGCAAAACCTAATTAAGTAAGCTTCAAGGACACAGAACGAAATACTCTGCGATCTATTCTCTGTATAAGGCCTGACATATTCAGATTTTCATTAAGATGAACTGAAACACAAAATGTATTCAGTTATCCAGGAAATGTAATTAACCACTTCCTAAGATTTCTACTTAATCAGTGCTGGTTCCCCATATTTGGTTAATTGAACTGTCAGCCTCCACTCTGGTCCAGGGTACATGGACAGTTTGGCATGGCCACATCAGACACACTGACCTTCAAGGGCATTTCTTCTCACAAAACAGGTTCCATGTTTTCCTTATGAATCCCCTTTTTCTTTTCTGCGGAATAGAACTTCAGTCAATAGTCATACTTTAAAAATATATTTAAAAATAAGATAAAAGATTTTGAATTATGAGCATATCTTGCAGATGAAGAAGGCGGATTGAGCTCTTGTTCTCATACATAATAATAACTGTGGGGATGTTACTGTTGCTTTTTTCATTGTCAAATGCAGTTAATATTAATTTATGTATTTTTGTGAGACATTGGAGGTGTTTTGATGGCATCTAATGTATAACCCATATGTAATAAATTGTCTTTATTATTGTTTTTTAATTATTATTACTATCATATTTAATTCCGGTCTTCTAGATTATATTAAAAGCTTCAAACATAGGTCATTAGCTGATGACTGTGATGTGAACTCAGGACTAGCATGGTGTAATTCTGTGTGCATGTTTGGAAAGGTGGCAAACAGCTGACTTGCACAGACAGGACAGGCAGGATGGTGTGCAGAGCTGCTCTACTATGCTGCTTAGCTTCCTTCAGTGGTACATGCTGGCTTGTCATCCATTCCTTTGGACTTTTCTGCAAGGATTCTGGTACACTGCACTGCTAACTTTCAGAGACTCTGTCAGTCATTTACCATGAGAGCCCAATGGTAATGTCAAACTTTTGCTGCCTGTCTAGATGAGTAGGAATTCAGTAGTTGCTCTGTACTCTTCTTCATCCAGCAGATTTCCTGAGGGCCTTCTGTCAACTATTTGCTAGTTGTTAGAGACAGATCAGCCACTGAGGAAGGTGTTCACTGTCAACCTCAAAACATGCACAAATGAATATGGAATGCCGCAGGAAAACAACAAGCAATGTACGCTTATGAGGCGGCGTGTCACCAGAGAATTCAGCAGTCTTATCCAGGTTTTGGTGTTGCGATATACTTTACTGAGGCACATCATTTGACTGTCCCAGCCTCATAGTTCTCATGCTTAAGACAGAAACAGTACCAAGCTCTTTGGCTTTCAGGAGCACCCATGAGAGGTACTTTGCAGAGCCTTTACATAATGATGGTGCAGCAACTATGAATAGCAACAACACGAAAATGATGGCAATAACAGTAATAATTATTAGTGTTATTGTCAGTGCAAAGCAACTTAAGACATCAGGATGGCAATGAAGAACTGTACATAAACTTAGGTGGGAAAGATTGATGGACACCAGATTATCCAGGGCTTCATAAAACCTCTGGGAATAATAGACAATTAACACAGAATTCTATAACAAGGAGATTTAAAGAGTAGAAAACAATTTAGCCTTCCAGATGTGAAAGATTGTTTGCCCCTGGGGTGGAACGTAAAGTGCCTCTAAGCTGAAGATTGGTCAAGTCGAATGACCCACAGGTGTCCCCCTTTTTCACGTGTCATGAAAATTTAAAATGAGGACCATTCAGCCAACACTGCCTGTTAAATTAATGAACACCTTTGCCTTTGATGCCTGGTAATTATATCTTTCAATTAAACCAACTCTCTAGCTGTCTATGATCTTATAAATTAACTCACAGCCTTATGGCTCTCAAAGGAATGAAACCTTTGCAGCACTCAAACTTGAGAGGCAAGGGAAGGCAAGTGAGGCCAACAAAAGGACCCTTTCAGTGTTTCTTTTGTGGGTCAGAGGAAGCGTTAGTCTTTTCTTTGTTCACTTGGTCACAAGGGGGGGAAAATGAATGTTTTTGTGTCACTATCTTCAAGTCTCACTTGTACTGAATATATTGTATGATTCAATGAAAAGGAAAAATTGAACTAGGAGGGCGGTTGTTAAATATTGCTCACATAAATTTCATTCATATACTCATTCATTCATTTGTTCATTCATTCAATTTTTGATAACAAAGCAAAGAGATAGAATAGTTTTCTCCCATGTACCTATAGCCAAATATTCTCTGACAAAGACATTAAGAATACACATAAGGGAAGGGACAATTTTTTCCATAAATGATATTTAAAAAATTGAGTATCTATATGCATAATATTAATAAAAATAGATTCCTTTCTCTCACCATTTAAGTCTTTGAAATAGGTGATCAAAAATTTAAGCATAAGACCTGGAACTATGAAAATAATAGAATAAACATAGAATAAATAATAAAGGTCATTAGTATAGGGGAAGCTTTGTTTTTTATTTATTTACTTCTTTGTGTAGTTTTCAGAAAGTCAGCACTACATCAAAAGATAAAGGCTGTAAAGTAAAAAAAGTAAGCAAAAGCACATATTAAAGAAGGAAGAAAATATTTACAAATTATATTCTTTTTTATTGAAGAACAAATAGCAATGAGACAGTTTCAAATCAAGTTAACAGGAAGGAAACTACAAATCTGAGAAGTTGGATTTTTTTTCATTACCCTGGATTGAACTCATGCCCCTGTGCTTGCCAGGGAAGCACTTATTCTACTGAGCCATCTCCCCAGGCCCTATAAATTATATTCTTGAGGAGTTAATATGCAGAATATATAAAAAACACCAATATCAAAAATATTAGTTCAATTAGGTAATGTTGAACATACCTAAATTGAAATTTCATAAATGAATAGATACATGAGAACAACAGCTCTACAAAAATGTGCTAAATTATAAATCATCAGGGAAACTAAACTGAAAATCATAATTAGATATCAACTTATGTTAGGTTAGATGGGTATGAGGAGAAATACAAAGATGCCAGGTGCTGGTGAAGTTGTAGAGCAAAGGGAATCTTTCTACATGGTTTTGACAGTGTAAGTTATATAGTTGCTTATTTAAGACAGCACAGGAACTCCATAAAATATTTAAAAAATGGTGTCAAAACATGATTCAGCAAGTCCACTGTAGGGCTACCTTTAAAGGAAACAAAATCAGCATTTGATTTTTTTTTTGGGGGGGGGTGTGAGTGCCTGGGACCACATTCAGGACCTTGCACTTGCCAGGCAGCCACTCTTGCTACTGACCTTCTCCCCGGCCCCAGATCAGCATTTGAGATTTCTGTACTTCCATATATACTGCAGAACGATTCATTATTCATAGGAGTCAAATGATAGAACAAACCTAGGCAGTCATTAGCTGATAAATGCATAAAATACATTGTGAATGTAGCCCTACTATTTGTGACAGCATGAGTGAAACTGGAAGATACACTGCTATTTCAAATAATTTGGGCTCAGAAAGAAAATCACGGCATGGTTTCTCTATGGAATCAAAATAATTTTCCATGCCTGTGTATTGAAATTTGAGTAAGTCTTTTGAAGATAACAATATGCAATGTAATAACCATTGTTAATTTTCTAACATCTTGTTTTGAAATGCTATATCTTTTTGTTGTTAGTTTTTCTCTTTTAAACAGAAGAAAATAAGTTCGCAAAAGTTGAGGGCCGAATAATGGATAAAAGAAGCTTGGGAGAGTAAAAACGGAGGTAGATGGGGAGAAAGTTCATAAACAGATATTAAGAGAATTAATTTATAGTGTTCTGTTACACCACAGAGTGTCTGGCCACAGCAATAATATCCATCTCACAAAGATAGAATAAATGGTTTTGAAAATTTAAACCCAAATGCTTGATAAAAATTTGAGGACATGAGTGTTTATTCTGATTATATATTTATAAAATGTGTATCTGCATTTATTTTCATTTCTTTATTCATTTTGTTTTTAAAATTCTAATCTGTGTCACTGCCTGTTTGCAGTACATAATGATTACATGCGTTATGGGGAATTGGTGCATATATATACAGCACTTGGAAGGCATCATTGTCTTCTATTTATGAAATTTTGCTACCCATAGTTCAATATTTATTTTAATTTCTTGGATTTCTCTTTCAAATCTTTTTAAATGATAATTCTTTGGTAAACTGGTCCTTCATATTTTATATAATTTTGCTTAGCTCATCTAGCTTTTCATTAATGTTTTCTGAAAGCTCTTGCATTTTTTTAGGTATTAATTTTATTATCTGTTTGTTACATCTCTTCTAATCTCACCGAATGCATCTTTGAACTCTTTTCTGATCTTCTCTGTCATCCTTCTGAGCAAATCCAGTCTGGGACTTATGCTGATTCGCCCTTCAGTGTCCCTCGGTTGGCTTCTGAAAGTTGTGAGTTTGGGGAGCTGTTTTATTTCCTTGCATTCTCATGTTTCTATTGTTTCGTTTGCTTGTTTTTTGGTGAGGATTTTGGATTTTATAGTCTAATCATCTTGCTTTTTTTCATTACTTTTCAGCAATGTACTTTGAGTATGGATAATAATTTTTATTTTATTTAAATTTTTATTTTCCAGGACCAAAGATCAAACCACCTTGGTGAACTTGGGAGGGCAGGATGCAGTACAGTTAGCTCAGCAAGTTATCTGGCAATGAAGTTTAGTGCTGTTGTAGTGACACAGGTAATAAAATGCTGGATTGCAAAGACTCAGTAACATTTGTGTGGCCCTGTTCATGATCAGGTGAATTGGCTACGAAAAGTATCATCCAAGCCAAAAAAGCTATTAACAGAACACAAGAACCAATCATGAATCACAGGCTAGCCTTAATTCTACAGAAGCAACCCACAATTATGGTGTAGGTATTAAGACAAGCCAGGTAGTATGAGATGGCTAATATGTTCTAGATGGTAGCTGTATCTCTGCTAATGGTAGAAAAGAGTTCAGCAGAAATTTTACAGATGTAAACTCAAAAGATTAATAAAGCTTTTCACTTAGATTCTTGAAGATTTAGGGGTTTAGGATAGGAAAATACAAGAGGAAGACCTTGAAACATTAAACTCAACAATATGAGAAGGAGAGAGAAGTGGTGCAAAGGATTATTGATGAGTAGATAGAATTAGGTTAAGCAAGAACAAACTGGGTAGGAAAAGAAGTTTATAAAAAAGAGAAAAAGGAAAGAATTGATACAGAAAATAAAAACAACAGAAAAGTAGTTAAAAAGAGAAAAAGATTAAAAGAAAGAAGAGAAAAAATAAGGAAAAAAAGCAAGAAAAAGAGAAACAAAGCAAGGCAGAAAGATAATGAAATATTCCCCCAAGTTCTAGTAAAATGGTTAAAATGAGAGAAGGAGAAAGAGATAAAAATGAACAAAAATGAAGTAAAAGGAAACTGAAACCAATGTGCACACATTCACAGAAAACAAAAAAAATTCCATTGAAGCAGCCAACCAATCAACCAACCAACCAAGCAACCAACCAAACAGCCAGCCAGCCAGCCAGCCAGCCAATCAACCAAAAATAATCCAAGAACAAAAAGGAGAAAAAAAAATCTGTGATTTTGAACATGTTTTCTTTCCTATTTTTTTTTCTGGGATCTACAGATTTTGACTAATGTCCAAGTGAAGACCTGTCTCTCCTCACACTGGTAGCTGAAGAAGATGGTTAGGTCCCAGAGCCATGCTTAAAGTAGTCCCCAACAGGTAGGATGATTAGGGGGAAATGCCATTTCTGCTCTAATTTTTTAAAATGTCGTTTTAAAAATCATAAAATGCTTCTGGTACAGCAGTCTTGCTATACACCGGGGTTCATAGTGATCATCCTGTCTCAGCCTCCCCAGCACTGAGATTATAGTCCTGTGCCACCACGCCCCGCATCGGTAGCCAGCACAGCGTGTTCAGGGTTTCAGTGCCCGCACAGCATGGGGGATTGAACCTGGGTCTTTGAGCTTGCCAGGCAGGGTTTTAGCCTGCTGAGCTATCTCCCCAGCCCCTTTGATGCTTTAAAATCTAGAGTGATTCAGGCCAAGCCTGGCCTCAGGCTTAAGCCCCTCTAGGGGTCAGTTGCTAGCTTTGCCAAAGCTTTTGGACCATAGCTGTCTTCTATGGCTGTCCCTTAACCAGTCATTATGAGAGCATAACACTGAGAACTCTAACATGCAGCCAACCCAGGTACTCTTAATCTCAGGGTCAGGTGACCCATTCTAGGCATGAGGTCCAATCATGCCAGGTTATATGGTAGGCAGTGGACTGGAGCCCCTCGCCAGGTGCTGTAGCAGACTGCACTTGCAGAACTGTTCCACTGCTGAACTTCTACCTGAAGGCCTCCTGAGTGCCTGAATTTCTTTCTGTAGATTTGGTCTTCCTTTCTCAGGAGCCACAATCAGATGTCTGGCAGAAAATGCAGGTTGGCCCCTCCTTTCTTCTGCTTGTGTTTTCCCTCTTTAGTGTTTCCCTAGCTTCCAATTTTCCTGTCAGGTCCTTCCTGGGACTCAGCACTCTATCTCCTTCCTTGTATTGTACCCCAAGATGTTATTTTCCAGGGTCTGGATTCTGATTCTTAAAGAAGTGGATTAGTTGCTCACAGCTGCCCCACTTCCAACACATACTTGAAGCAATATAAAAACCATGTACAAAGTTCGCATGAGTTATTATGTGTTTTTACGGTTATTTTATTTCATTTTGCTTTTGAGACAAGTTCTTGTTTTGCAGTTCAGGCAGGCTTTAAATTTACTAGGTAGCCCAAGCTGGCTTCAAACCTATAACAATCCCATTGTCTCAGCCTCCTGAGTACTGAGATTACAGGCATGTTCCGCCACACCTAGTTTCATGTACTGTTTTAAAATAAATTTAATTTCTATTTAAAAATAAAGTAAAATCAATGTTTCAAGGCAGGAGTAGTCTAGAAGAGTAAAATGGAATTCATGGTTATAGAAACATGAAGATAGCATAGATTTATTGATTTTTCCAACATTAATGTACTTGGTCCAGGTGTCACTGCACAACTCAAACTCATGATCTTCCTATTTTCAGGCTCCCCAGCACTGCAATTACAGGTGTAGGCCACCACACCCAGACTTGGTGGCCAGCTCAGTGCTCCCAGAGGGCAGGGCTTGCATGGGACTGGGGATCAAACCCTGGTTCCTGCACTTGCCAAACCAAGTGCTTAGTACGCTGAGCTATCTAGCTGGCTCTAATTTTTCCTTAAGCAGACAACTAAGTTCACATATGTGGAATTTACTAAACATTATAATAAGAAAATGTAAGAGCATATAAAAGAATATATCTGAGATTTTTCCATTGATGTAGGAACAAAATGTAACAGCAAATAAGGAAATTTAGGATCTCAAGGGTTGAGAGAATAACATTTTTTGGAGGCTTTAAGCAGAGACTATTTTAGACAGAAGGGACAGAGGAAGTACATATCCAATGGAGTCCAGACAGCTAGGAGCTCGGACCCAGAATAAGATGGAAAAGTCAAATGGTGGACTGAGACAAGGTCAGATTATATAGTGTCTTATATTAATGCTTAGGAACTTGGGGTTGTATCTAAAAAGCAAAGACAATCGATGTGAAGCTATTATGCTATGAACTTTCCATGACCCTTCTGATCATAATATGTTTTCTGTGCTCTTTAAATGATAACTTATAATGGGTAATGAGATTTAGCAGTTGACAAACTTTTGTATTTAATGGGTTTGCCTTTTAGACTTTAAGAACAAACATTGTGGTATGGAGGTGGGACTTGGCCCAGTGTCTATAGCAAACAAGCTACCTCACTCTTGAATGAACATCCTGTTTGGTTAAGGTTGCTATAAGCTGCTAAGCAAACTAGTGTACTGTGTTACTAACTCCACATGAGTGTAAATAAAGGACAGATTTGTTGTAAAAATGGGGGGGAGAAAAAAAAATATATATGTATGTATGTATATGCAAGAGAGCACAGATAAATAGCTACTTTCTCTTAGTTCACTGAGAATAAAAGTTTGCACTAAATTGTTCAGACAAGATACCATGTCTGCATCTTGTACTCTGAATAACTACTGTGAAGACAACATGCAATGTATTAATTAATATAAACATCCTACTAACCTCTTTTGAAACTGTTCTATTGCTATTTTATCTTTTTCTCTCATTAAAATGAATAAAAATTATAAATAGTAAATATAAAATAATTGAATGATTGCAGTGTAAGGAAACTATGTGTGAAAAGGGAATAGGATAGAACTAGAAAGACAAAACTGAAGTACCTTGTGAAAAGCTGAGAGGACCAGAATGGAGAGGCAAGAGATGTAAGCAAGTGTGGAGATTCACGGGAACAGGAAGAAGTAATTCATTGGATTTGAATGGTGGAGAAAGGAAAGTTTAAAATTTACGAGTCACTTCTTACCTTTGATTTTTAGTAACTCCAGGACACTTTTACACTTGCAGTAGTCCCTTGCTATTTTGAGGTTCGGCTTTCGTGGACTCACTGTTTCATGGGTTTTCAAAAAATATTTACTTATTTATTTTTTGCAGTACCGGGGATTGAACTCAGGACCTTGTGCTTGCCAGGCAAACATTTACTCTAGTGAGCCATGTCCCTGGCCCTCAAAAAATATTAATCTAAGTCATTTATCCAGGATTTTTTTCTATATCACTGGATTTTTGCAGTATAGCACAGTATACATACATTGTTACAATTACATAGGGTTATGAGTTTAGAAAATGGTTAATAAGTTTAGAAGTGTTTCTGAATGTGTGGGAAAGGTTTATAAGGGCATGGAAAATGTTTTTAAAGCCTTAAAATATATGTAAATCTTAAGTTAAATATAATGTGACTGCTTGGCTGGAATGCAACTTCTGCAATAAGTAGGCACCTGCTGTATTCTTTTTCATAAATTGTTTCCAAAAATAAAGATAATGGATTCCCTAGAATGCAGTTGATGACAACAAACTACTGAAATTCTATTAAATATTCTCTAGGGCCAAATACTTTCCTCGATAACCCACAAATAAAATAAGCAGTAGAACTACTCAGTATAGATAGACTGGTCTGTATAGTAATAAATATCATATACAGTTGCATTGAAATAGCTGTGGGAATTACGCATAATACAGGAAATGTACTTCCTTATACTTTGAATCCTTTTCTTAGTCAACACAGTCTGTGAGCCTTGTATAGAGTGAGGAAACAGAAATCAAAAAGTTAAAGTATTTGGAGAATTTTTTTAATGTTATAAAATTTATTCTTGTAAGCATCCAGACAGTCCTGGTGGGCAAGATGAAATGCGGAGTCACTACGAGGCGCACCGGAAATCATGTTGGGGAGTACAGGATGTCGGGCGGTGGCACGGATGCAAACAGAGGGGAGAGGGCAGTGCGTCATCTGGGAAAGACTTAAAATAATAATTTAAAGCTTCATGAGGCAACATATGATCCAATCTAAACATTAAGAAGCAGTGCCATCACTGAGAAAGGAAATCAACTTCTATGTGTTGGGTATAGAGGAAAAATATGCATTTGTGGAGATAGAAATAGTGTTCCGCAAGAGGAGCATTAATTATTATTAATGGCAAGCCCTGAAAATATAAAATAAAATCCAATTAACTCGTTACAGAATACAAAATTTACAGGTAGTAAAGGCAGGGCAGTAAGACTCAAGTTACGGCCTGTAGAACACTTACTCCACGGACACTATCCACACAAGCGCCTGGCCAGTGAGCACTCCGTGATCCCTGGGCGCGCCAGAGGGTTCTGCTCCTATCTGCCAGGGAGCGCCTCAGCGCTAGGGGAGCGAGCCACAGAAAGCAGGATGCCTGAGGTTTCATGTTTTCAGTTGACTGATCAGAATCACAAATACACATTTTCAGGATTGGTCTTTTGTCTTTAAAGAACGGTTTCCTTGAATATGTGCACTATGGTTAATATTCATCATCATCATCATCCAGTAAAAAAATAAAACAACCACTTGAAAGAGCTGGCCCTCCCTGCCCATCCTCTGAGAGGCTTCACGCAGCTCTGGGGAGGTGAGGACGCTGCAACTCTTGTTTCCTTCCCTGGTCACACTATCCGCAAAGGCTGTTGCTGACTTTTAAAAAGAAGAAGGATGAAGAAAACAGGAAAAACAAGACCCGAACACCAAAGGAATTTCAGTGGGACAATGTGCTTCCACCGCTAGGAGAACATCTCTGTGACCGACGCTGCACACACCGGGCCACCACGGTGTCCGGGACGCCGGGCAGGCCTCTTGCCCTGGGTACATGGTGCCGCCACGCAGCTCTTCAGTGCAGCCCAGGTTCCTCCCACATGCCTGACTTCTCCTTCAGCTCCGCGCACAGAAGAGACATAACTGCCAATAAACACAGAGAGAAAGGCCTCTTTGGATGTTTTTCATCTTACTTCTTCCAATTCCGAGGGCGGAAGGGCTCCATTCTTGAGATTCTCAGGGTCTCTCAGATGGTGAAGATCCAGGCCCTGGAGTTGTTGCCTCCTGACGCCTGGCCGTCTGTCTTTGACTCCGAGTCCTCAGAGCTGGAGTTGCTGTGGTTCTGCCCTGCCTTCCACCTCTTGTTGATGAGCTCGGTCAGATAGGTCATCTTCTTGGCATCGCGAATAATGAACTTGTGCTTCAACAGCTCCTTCGCTGTAGGTCTGAAGCTCGGCTCCTCATCCGGGCAGGCTTCCATGAAATCTGTGAGGGGCTTGCTGCAGTTTCCCTCCAGCACTGGGGGATTGTTCTTTCGAATGAGAACCAGAACCTTCCTGGGATGCAGCTCGGATGGCTCCCACCTCACCAGCTCTATAGCTGTGATGTCCAGGGACAAGATATCCACCTTCGAGTCTTAGGCTGACTGATGACCTCAGGCGCCATCCAGAAAGGGGTGCCCACGAAGGTGTTCCTCTGTATGGGTCAGCTAGCCACTCCAAAGTCAGCCAATTTCACCTCTCCATGTTTGGGCAGCAGAAGAGTGGCCGCTTTGACATCTCTGTGGAACTTCTCCGAGTGCAGGTAATCGACCTTCAGGATTGCTCTCAGTATGGTGGCGATGTGATTCTTGGCTAAAGGTCCCTTTTCCTAGTAGATCCAGAGCAGAGCCGCCACCACGATACTCCATTAGTATCCACCACTTCATATCCTTCAGACAGGATCCATAATGTTTGTTTGTATATGGGCTGTCACACTGACTCAGCACTGATTTCCTGTGGAATGTCTTCTATCTCATCTTTAGCTGCTTCCAGATCAATGATTTTTATGGCAACCACCTTCTGAGTCCAATTGTCAATGCCTTTGAGCACTTCACTGAAAAAGCCCTTTCCAATCTTGTCTAGTTTTACAAAAAGCTCCTCTGGGTCTGTTTTCAGGTTCTGCATGGCCAGCAGGCCTGACTGCAACGGGGAGTACACCATGGAACAGGAGGGTGCTTCCCCATCAGCAGAGCTGGTCAGGCTCAGGGCCTGAGAGAGGAATCCCTGGTGCAGTTACAGGAAACAGACAAGGCCTGGGCCTGCTCTATGGGACACCGAGGCTGGAGTGGGAGCATGCAGCCACCCAGCCCTCGAGTGCCCCTGGATAAGTCTGTGAAGGACTTTTTAACACATATGCATATGCAAGATAGTTAGGAAAGACATACAGCTACTTTCTCTTAGCTCAATGAGAAGATGAGTTTTTACTAATATTATTTAGAAAAGATATCATGCCTGCATCTTGTCCTCTGAATAACTACTACTAATACAACAATAGGGCAATGTATTAATTATTGTAACTGCCCTACAACACTGTTTTGAAACTGTTTCATTGTTATTTTATCTTTTTCCTCATTACAATGAACAAAAAGAAAAGAAAAGTTAAAGTAAATTGGTACACACAAGGTACTAAGTTAGCTCTTTCTAATTCAAATCCTGGGCTCTTTGAGTTAACACACTATTGTGCTGCAAACTTCTGGGTTTTAGGGAGAACATACCGTGCATGCAGATTCCTTATCACTGGTGAAGTTTACTGTTGTCAAAGCCACAATGTCAGCAATTCACCAACCCTGAAAATAAGGGGATTTAAAAATGACCCTGAGAGGAAATATATTGAAGCAGTCAGTAATTTTGTTTACCTAATATAACAATGCATCGCAGACAAGCCTTCCTGGAGAAAAATTTCATCAGGAAGCATTTATGACTCTCACATCCCATCCCCTGCAATGTGTAGTTTAATTTGTCCCTACAGCTGGGATATTCCAGCTGCCCTGTATTTTCCTATCACTCAAGGACTGTCAAGGAGAAAGATGACATTTAGGCCACTGACCTCAAGGTCATCCTCTTGTCTTTAGAACCTCTCTGACATTTTTTTATTATTGCTTAACTCATCAGTGTTGCCTGAGCCCTGGTTTTCTTATCTGGCCTCTCTCTGAGGAAGAAAATTACGAACTCCCAAGTTTTGTGACCTCTTTCATGTCACTGTCAGTTGAGGCAGGGAACTCAGCCATTATTAGATATTATACAGCCGAACACTTACTGGAGTAAAATGTGAAAGTCTGGACCCAAGGTCATGTTCTGATTTCTTACCCTAGGCTCAGAAATTGACATGGGTAGGTAAAAACAATTGATAAATGTACAATCATATTTATAATAAAAGGATTTGCAGCGTGCCTATCTGGGTTCAAATCCCAGTTATCTCTCTTTCTTCATGTTTTTGGTACAGGGTCACATTATGCAACTGAGACCCATAGTGATCTTTCTGTTTTCAGCCTCCCTTGCACTGGGATTACAGATGTGTACCACCACACTCGGTCTCAGTGGCTGGCTCAGTGCGCCCGTGGAGTGGGCACTGCATGACATGTGGTGCTGGGGATCGAACACCAGTCCCTGTGCCTGCCAAAGCACAACTCCTGCTCAACTCCCAATCTCAGTTATCTCATTCAATTTTGAAAAACAATTTTTTCTTACTTCTCTCTGTTTCCTTTTACAAAAAGGATTTAGTAAATGTGTGAGTATGATGTCTCTGGTGTAGTACCTATCACACTCTTGTGCAGTAAGGAGAAGAAGTTCTTTGTTTCACTCTGATCCACATTTTGACTTGGTAACCTCTGCTGTTCAACACTGTCTGTGTTTTCCATAAACTTAATTTGTGAATTATAGCTATTATTGTTTTAATATAACATTTCACCAAGGTTTTCTGAATTTCATCGTGTAATATTTAACTGGATGACATTTATTATTTACTCTGTACCAAGCACTGTATTACATGGATTGTATGCATTCATTTCACCACTCATTGCTACAGTGTTTGGTTGCTGTGTAATTGTTGCTAACATTCACCCACTTCTTTCTAAAGATGAGGATACTGGGACTATGAGGTGTTATGATAATTGTTAAGATTATAAAGCTACCAAAAGAAAACACAGAAAATGATATTGAAAACCACAGCTATTTGATTCAGGAAAGTTGCAGGTATTAGATTTTTAATATATCTCAAGATTATTTCATAAATCTTCTCCAAAACTCTGAATTTTTAAAAATTGTAGGTGCAGAATTCTTTAATACAAATCAGAAAGGACTCCAGAGAATACACGGATGAGGTTACTGCTAGGGGACATATATTTTCATAAGCAATAGGATATGTCCTATGGAAAGACTAATTTGTTCTTCTGAAGAAAGGAAGCAGCTATACTTATTCTAGGTTGATATCAGAAACCATTTATCTTACAGGACATATGTTCTGTGCAGCTATAGGTTTTAGAAGCAGAGGACATAGTTTAAACAGCATATTATAAATTATCTAGGGAATAACATCTCCCAAAATTAAAAAAAGTAAAAGAAAAGAACAATTGAAGCATGAGATGAGCTAAAATTAGGCAGGTCTATACAATCCTCCCTGTTTCTCTCTTTGTGTGTGTGTACAGTAAGCTTGTCTGTGTAAAGTGAATACACTTATGCACACACAAAATGACTCCTATTAACACATCTTATAAATCTCTTGACTATTCTCGATAAATTGAAGTTATTTTAACTTGATATTCAAGGACTTAACTAATAAACTTAAGTGTGGAATTTTGATCCCCTCAAAGCACACCTTATGAATATAAAATCTTGAGAAAGTCTCTTATGATTTTTCACTCAAATATTTGTCATCTGCAAAACAAAGTCATTGAAAGAGATTATCTTTACCTTCCTAGACTTGTAATATTTTAAGAACGGGATTCCACAAACCTAATACTAGCTAATACAGTAGAATTAGACTGTGTTCACATAACTAATCCCCAACATTACCTGATCATCCCACTTATAAACAGCATATCTGTTTACATAACTTTTGAATAGCAAATGAATGAATTGTAGGTTATAGCTCAAAAGCATAAATCATATTTTTTCAATATAAATATGATCCTAGCTCCTTAGGCTTTCTCTACCCATATCTTAAACCTGACTCAGTTTCTCTGCTTTTTTTTGAGTCAGATTTGAATACATAAATGATCTTTTTGGCCCATAATTTCCATTGATTTAATAAAATATAAACCACATAATCTACTCACTAAAATATCTTATAGTTGCCCTCCCTTCCCTTCTATCCCCCTCCCCGTCCCCTTCCTCCAACCTGCCTTCCCCCTAGTTTCTCTCAGTACTTGAAATACTTCCCAGATAGCTAACAAAGATTGCCACGATGCAGACCATGTGGAACACAACTGAACTGTTACAGCTGAAGACATCTCAGATAAACTAGATCTTAGGAACAGGGCAGCTGACCACACGTACACGAATGAGGTCAGGTGTGACCAGAAAAGCTTCTCACTTGAGTCCAGACTAAATTGTTGGCACTTAGAATCTTGAGATAAATTAATGTATGTTGTTTACAGCACCTCAAATAATGTTGTTTGTTACCCAGAAAACATCGAAAGCTTTCTACCTGAGTTTTCCTTCATGAATATGTTCACATATAGTTCAAGCCTAGTCTTCACATATCTTCAATATAGCATGATCAAGGCATTTCAACCTTGTGCGGATTAATCTTGTGAATTTAGTTGGACCTAGAAATGTCTGGGAAATTAGTAAAACACATATATTAATCAGCTTTCCCATTGCTGGGGAAAACACCAGACACTCACAATTTAAGGAAGAAGAGGCTCCCTGTGCTCATGCGTCTAGAGAATTAAGTTCATAGTAGGCTCGCTTCAAGACACCAGCACTGTAGTGGAAGGGTGACAGCATAAAGATGCATAGAACCCCGTGGCCAGGAAGGAAATCAGAGTCAATCAAGTTGACAGTGAATGTTAACTGTCATTGCATACCTCAGACATTACTGGGTCATGAGGGCTCTGCCTTTATTGGTGGGTTCATTCATCAATGAGATCATAATTTGATGGCATTACTAGAATGTTAAAGAAACAGGTGCTGGGTTTGGTTAGAGGGAGTGTATTATGCAGGTGTGACACTGGAACTGTATTGTGACCCAGTAGCCTCCCTCTGGCATTCTTGCTCTCTACTTCCTGGCTGCCATGAAGTAAGTAGGTTTCTACCAACATGGGCTTTGATCTTCATGTCCTGCTTCAGTTGAGGCCCTCATCAATGAAACTAGTCATCCATGGCCTAGAGCCTCTGAGACTGTGAGCCAAGATCAACCTTCTACTCTTCAAGTTTACTTTTCAAATAATTTTGTCACAGCAATGCATTTTTCACAAATCTTAGTTAATCATATTTATTTTTTAATTGAATAAACATTTTTAATGACAGAGCACTAGATTCTAACCTGCTCCTTATCACATTAATTACTATCTACACTGGGTTATTTATCGACATCTTGCCATATTAGGGAGTTTCCTCCTCTATCATGACAGTTGAAGTTATAAAATGCATTCTTTCTAGATTTCCTAATTAGTTCTCTCTACCTTAGGGATTTAAATGTGAGAGTGACTGCAAGATAGCAAAGAAAAAACATAATTAGCCTCAGAGGAGTGTATGGAGGAAATAATAGAAGGACATGTGACATTGACAGGGCCTCACATTCATTCTATTTATTCTACTATAAATTACATCAATGCTCTGAGTAGTTAATACACTTGGCAGAAATCACTGGAGATTCTTGTACTTCCTACCTTCCAAAGTGGTACTAACATATACTCTAAACTTTTCTAACACTGTTCTCACAAAGACTTAGCAAATATATACTGTATCCTTTTATATTAGATATTTCTAGATTGTTTCTTCTTCCCATGATTTTCCTTTAGATACTTTCTTAGTATCTCCATGTTTCTGAACATGTGACCTGTGTGGTTTTGAATGATGTCAAATGCTTCAGTTAGAAATTTTAACTTACTAATCACAGTTAACTAAAATCCCATTAATTTCATTGTTTCATTATATAAACATGATCTTAGCATTTTGTCTCATAAAATGTTTTTTTTTCTTCACATTGAACTTCATATTTAATTTTTGTTTAAATCCAAAAATTGAAACATATACCAGACAAAAGAAATTGTGGTAAGCAGATCTTGGTATTATAATTCATAATAATTTTCTTAGAGTTCCATTCCATCTAAAATTCCATGTATCTCTGGGTCCCAAAGGCTCTGCCTTCCTCTGCTGTTGGCTTTACTTACACCTGTTTACTTTGAGATTCTCTGCATACTTCTGCACAGGGGGAAACTGTCTTGCTGCTCCTGTTGCCATCTACTGTTATTATTCTGAAGCGCTGCTTCAGTGATTTTTGTATAATGAATATAATAATTTGATTCAATGTCAAGCATTTATGTAGAGCTGCATCTTGTGAGTCTGGCCATGTATAGATTTTCCAAGTACTTCATACTCTGATAAAAGTACTCCCAGTACATCATCATGCATCTTAGCTCTCCACTTGCTGTGCTTTTTCTCCATAGTGTGAAAGACTAATGCTAAAGATTATGTTTCTCATAGTCCATCTATGTGTTCCTACCAGTTACTGCTTCTACTTCAGTTTAGCAGATCTAACGTTTCCCTCTCTCACTGTATGAACCATTTTCCTGGACTTTCGGGATGGGAAATTATCCAATAACCTCCATTCTCTACTGATTCAAGGGAAAGTTCACAAGTTTTAATTTGTGCAGTTCTATCTTGTTGTAAGCACAAGAATGATGACTCCTAAGCTCCTTGCAAATGGGTTTTGAAATGAGACCACATGTCTTTTCAGTGTGGTTTCAAATGATATTGTATAAAATGTATGTTGTATATACTTTTAAGGACTATTATGTGCTACGTATTCTGTGTGACATTTTTGTTTTTCTTTGCTACTAAATTTTACCAAGTCCTTCCCCAGTCAGTATACTTTAGTTTGTTACTTGCCCAGCCAATAGTTCTGGCTGCAGTTCCTGTTACACTTGTATCTTAGAAACAGCTGACCAATGTGACTTGTAGCTAGACACTATGATGTATATTCTAAAATCCAGTCCCCAGCTGACATGATGTTCTTCCTCCACTCTTCCTGCTTGCTTATCCCATATAAATGTTAAGCTACCAAAGATTAGGGTTTGAGATTCTGATAGCACCATTTGGTGCCCTTGACATAAAATAATTTTATCTCCAAAATCCAAGGTGTCATTTTGGTGTTTCTTCTTGTCATTTCAGTCTCAGTGATGTTTGAAGGTTGAAGCATAGCTTAATATTATGAATATCTCTGGACACTTGTATTTAACATGGACCTCAGTAACAAATCTATATCAAATGAATGCAATTCATAGAAAGATAAGTCTCTACTACTGAAATGAAAATAATGTGGTTGATAAACAAATTGTTAACATCAAAACAATTCCAGTGGGGTTTTCACTGGTATATTAATAGTAAGGATGTAAATAGCTTCATTTTTAAAATATTTATAATGTGAATGTCACTATGAAAGAGTTTTAATGAATGACACCGATTGATGCTAACTACTTTCCTACTGTCCTTCACATCAGTGCTTATAGACTGAAAATTAATGAGCTGCTCAGTAATCCACATTATGGTAATAGGCCACTAAGACTTCAACCCCCTTCTCATTTTCTTATAGCTTTTGCCCATAACCATATCCCTGAATGACAGTCTTTCTGCTACTGCTTTTACAAGTGCTTCTGTGATAAATAATAATAAAGACATTAACTCAAATACCTAAAGACTTTCAAGTTAAAAATGTAGATAAGAATCAGGTTGTAATATGTAACAGTTCCATGAACCTGTACAATAGTCTTTATGTTGCTGAATTTCAAAATGATCTCATCTGAGAGATAAGGAAAATAATATTTTTATGTTATTAGGCATAAATGTTATATTATATACTTAATGAATACTAACTTCAATCTCTTTTATTCTTGCAATGGCCTACAGAAAATGAAAATCAATTTTATTTCTTTCCTTTAAAATGTAACTTGAAGTGATCTGATCAACTTTTTATCTATACTTGGGTTTCTTGTTCCCCTCTTACAAAATCCACTGTTCTGTTATTATCTGCTGGAGCACCTATTCTATTTGTAGGGTGAACACTCTCAGTTTTACTCGCCAAAAAAGACAATTGAATCTATAATTAAATGTTTTGTATCTTTGTATTTCACCAGTCTCCTAGAAGTGATGGTCTACAAAAAGTCAAGGGAAATGGTTAAGGAAAGTGGAGCTAGATATAATAAGTATAAATTAGCTTTTGGCAGTTCCAGGAGTTAACTCCTAGGCCTTGACCATGATGGGACAAGCTTTTTCAATGGTAAGCTTACATTGAACTCATGACTCCTGGACGATCCATACGTAACTTGTTGACTCTTGATCACTGTGTTTAGTAAGCCTCCTGAGCTACCACGTAATCTATTCTTAACTAGAAAAAACACATTAAATACAAGTTGTACTTGATAACACAGAGTGGTCATCTTTAACTACAAGCTTATAGTAGTCAATAGGGACAGTTAAAATTAATGTTCTAGAGTATGAACTTTTGAATAAGGCACATCAATATTGATTAACCAACACTACCATTGTCTTGTTTGAGAAACTAAGATTAAAAGTAGGCATATAAATCAAAAGATTTTATATGTGTCCACATTTATTCAACAAACACTTAGACATTTTCTAAGATAAACAAATAAACCAAGTGACCCTATATATTTGTGATCAGAAAAGGTAGAAAATGAATTTCATAAGCCCAGAAGCTAGTAACTTCATAGGTATATAAACCAATTCTTGTTTTCCCATAGCATCAAATAAAAGATTTAAGGAACACAAATAAGAACAATAGTTAAATAATTCTATAACTGTAGTAGCTTTGTGCAAATAAAGTACTATGTCCTTAGGAGTACCTGTACTGTAACATCATGCAACTCAGTAGTGCCCCAGATTTTCTGATCAAGGAGATTATGGAACCACTGAAGAATGCAATCGATGATGTGTAATGTGCCTAAAGAGAGTCACATGGAGAGAAAACTTTCTCTCAGGTTTCCACAGAAAGCAAATTGGTCAAGCAATGGCCATGACTCATCCACAAAGCTGACACTGACAAGGGACCTACAAAGAGTGATACAGGGTTACAGGATAAACGCTGAGGGTACCTGACTGACCTTATCTGATACAAAAGTTACATTTTTTGTTATATAGGTCATGCTTTAACTTGGTCTTAGCCATCCAGCAGAAAAGTATAAAAATGGAGGTATAGAAAATAGTTATATTAATATAATGAGCTGTGAATGGCTCAAATCAACAAATTCTGTGGATAACCCACTTCTATATTGGACTTCTGATCTGTGTTGGATTTTCTTTATCAAAAAATATGTAATTATCCATCCATGTTGGTGAAAATCTGTAACATATATATCATTGTATGTTACTCTGTTTATGTCATTTTTTTCTCTTTTTTTTGCTTCTAATTTTCACTCTTCAAGTTAAAATACAAATAAACTTTAAAAATGTACTATGTCTTACTCACAACCCATATAGAGATCTATGAGAGCTTAGGAGAGGAGGCACTGAGCCATACCCTTATTCTTGAACCAATACTGAGTGAGAAACTGTGATTTCACATCTCCTCAGTGCTTGGCATCAGAGAATGACCTGAGCATTTCAACACATGGAGTGATTGGGAAAAAAAGTCTTCAGAAGAGCATGCAAAACTTGTTAAAAACAGTCTTGGGAAATCCAACAACCAGTCACATGACTCCAATTGACTACAGGTGCATTTGGGAAATGCAGTTGTTCTGTGACTAAAGGAAAATGAAATAGGGTTGGCAAACTCATAACCCAAAGGAGATAATGATAGTAAGTTGCCTGGAACAGTGCCTGGCACCTGATAAGTCCTCAAGAAGTGGTAGCTACTACAACAAGAGATCTTGTAATTTTGTTGGACATTATCCACTTTTTCTGACTATAGCTAATTACAGAATGGAACATTTTGCTATGTATCAATGCATTTGATTATAAGAAAATTAATGACATATTTCTTTCATATTACAATTTGGTTTTTAGGAATTAGTTGCATGGGTATGATCTCATTCTTTTAATTTCCTTTCAGCAAACTAAGAAATTAGTAGATGATATTCATATTATAAGTAAAATCAGATACGCTCAGAGAGTCACACGTTGGCCAAGGCAGCACATCTAATAATTGATAGACAGGTTTCAAATTTATATCCTTTCACTCTGAGGTCAAGATGTATCCAATCAAACCAGGCTAGCCCAGGCTGGGGAGAAAGATCAGCAGTCTAAGAGCCTGCCCAGCAAGCACAAGAGCCCTAATTCAATCCCTGATACCACATGCCATGATGGCCCCATGCCAAGCAAGCCATCAAAACTGGGCATGGTAGTGCATGCCTATTAATCTCAGTCCTGGGGAGGCTGAGTCAGGAGGATCAAACCAGTCTACACTGCATAGAGAGACCATGTACCAAAGAAATAAATCTTAAAACAAAACTAAACAAAACTAAACAATACTGTTCCAATCATAAAAATCTATTACTATTCTATATTGTTCATGGTTTGACTATGATTATATTTAAAGCTGGGTTATGTATGAGTTCCTAATCTTGTTCTTCCATGTGTATATAGAACATCCCAAACAATTTTTAGAGCATAATTGTTCTTTCAGGATAATACACTGTTACAGAGAAAGTATGTGCTTACTCACACTTAAAATCTTCACTATCATATTTTAGAGTCATTGAGAAGTAGTATTATGTTCAGGAAAGTAAAGTCAAAAAATGAGACACCTAGAAATGATTTCAAATAAAAAATTCTTGATAAAACTGTGATATTTATGTCCTAGCATAAAAAAATCAGAGAAAGACACAGATTTTGCATTCAATCAGTTGAAGAGTTCAAAGCAGAGGACACAATAGTGCTAGCCTCATAAACATAATCATTTTCATAGTCTAAATCCATGGGCTATTTAAGGGTTTCATTTTACATCTTAAAACTCTAGTTGATTATTTGTGCATCAGGCATAGAGGAAGGGACCAAGAGAATGTTTGGGTCTAGAATGAAAAATATTTGACCTACAGAAAAAAGCTGTTTTTCTGATGCCACAAAGACAATTGTCTGCTTCATACAATGAAGACACAGAGAAAGACAGGCGCTGACTGGCACTGAAATAGAGTTGTTTATGTTGTGATAACTTCCCCTTTTCTGAATGTAAATAAAAGCTTGTTTGCAATTCCTGCATAAAATGAAAGGTCAAGCCCCAAGATTTTTTTCAACTCCAAAACTCCCAATACTCTGATATTGTGTCATTCATTGAAAGATAAATGAATGAGCATAAAGAATGTGACTTTTCCTTAATGTGATTGCATCCCAGGAGCTCATTAACACCAGCTGCCCAATTCGTGGTAAAAGTAGAAAGAACCCATCAGATCTTAGATTGTTCTGTTGCAAAATTCTTATGTTCATTGGGTTCCATTTCCTCTTTTCACAAAATACTCTTGTTTTCCCCCAGGAAGCTGTCTAATTATTTCTTGGGTGTCTCTACTGATTTTCTGGTTATATTCTAGGCCTTAAGAAAATCTTGTTAGTTATTTTTACATTGTTATGATTCTTTGTGTGACAAAATATCTTTCAATTTTATTTTGAATGAATATTCTCTAAATTTCTACTGTTCACACTTTCACTTCCACTTGCAGTTAACTTTGCACTCCTATATAGGAGAGGATATATATATATATATATATATATATATATATATATATATATATATATATATAGTTTTTATTTTTTACATACTATATCATTCTCAATGAAAATGCACCTTTTCTGGCTAAAACTTTGCCACTGACATTCACATATCAAGCTCTAATTTTACTTTATGAAAGATTTTGCATGTGTCTTTCTTCTGTATTATTTTCTTTCAGGAGTCCTGCGAAGCATAATCAACAATTTTTTGTTATTCCTATTTAACATATAAGAAAAGCAAAACAGGGTAAAATTAAAACTGATTGATCCAAATTCATGTATCTCAGGCCTGGTTAAGAATCTGCGATAAAATATCAATCGGTTGTTAAATATTCTGCCATGCTTTTCCCAGCTGCAGGCTATCTTTTATAGTTATGTTGTTTTTGCACATTGGAGTTTTAGCAAACAGTTAGGTGATACCCATGTCCTAATTGAAAACATAAAGGATCTAGATATTGCTCAGTGGGGTGAGCCTTCCTTGGGACATTTTTGTGCCTGTTGGATTGTCCATGTTTGCTGTCTAACTCATGGTAAGGAGATCCCTCACATGAAATACATATATTGACAGATGAGCTCATAACTCTTGGATAACCAATGTGTAGTTTATACCTTCTTAACTTTCATTCTGGAAGTATGGTGCGTAACTGCTGTTATATTGTTTCTGGCAATATAGGAAGACTCAGCCTATTGTAATCCATGGATTTCTAAAGGAATGTGCAATTTCAGTACATTGCCACAGCAAGTAACAATTTCAGCAAATTTTCGTTACATCTATTAGGCATGGAGGAGACTACGAGTTGAGAGGTCAGTTCTTTGTGAGAAATAAATAAAGACTCAAGAATGAGAAAAGGGGAGAAGGAAAGATGAGAGATTAGCAGCACACACACATATACAAGTACACAAATACACAAATACAATTGCACACCTATGTCACCATAAGTTCAAGGAGAAGATGAAAAATACAAAAATTCTCTATTCAAAGAATCAGCAGAAAGGAGAGCCCAGAATGCTTTGCAGGAACAATGTTTCTAAGTACTTTCTTTGGCCACTGATTTGAGTCATTGGAGGGTTGCATTCTACTGTTATTTCTTAGACATCTTCCTTTGCTGTATCAAACCACTGTCTTTTTTTCCCATCTCTGATCATCCTGTTGTTATGATTGAACTCATACAGATTCTTCTTGCTTTCCTTTCCTTCTGTTATCTTTTAAGGTGGAAAGATTATATATTGGCAGTATTAATAGTCCATGAGAAGAAATACAGATACAGACTTAACAGACTTCATGGAAATCTAGGTAATTCTGTTACTGGCTTTATTTTAATATATAAAATAGTTTTTATAATCAGTAAGCAGTAGATAAAATCTTCATATTATATATCAGGATCACTACCTCAGATCTGGAATAGGAAATAAAAAAGATGGACTTGGGTTAAGGACGTATTAGTGAAAGGGTATCTGTGAAGATGATACTTGGGTGGTCCTTGCAATACACTTCTCCCTCATAAAGCTTTCCAAGTTAAATTATACCCATACATACAAAGAGAGACTATAGCTAAAATATGATGTGGTATCTTTGAAAGGAAAAGCATATTGATGTGAAGAACAAGACCTGACTCATGAAATACTAACTCTTTAATGCCCAACGAATGACGCCATGGATTAGACTCACAGAAAATGTGTAATGACTCCGGTAGGGCAATAACCTAAGGCCCACTGAGCTGTCCACGGTTCTGACTGCACATCAGCCCTGACATTTGACCTGTTTCATTTTGTGGACTCAAATTATATTCATTATTGCAACTACAACTAACTTTCCTACAAATTCTGCCTTTACACTTGCTTATAATGGCCACTCAAATTTCCAAATAAATTAAACTTTGCAATTCACCATCTGTAATACAACCATTAATGCCATTTCAGATTCAAAATGTCCCTATGTACACATGCTTATTGTTTAACACTTGAGCTGTTTTGTGTTCTGCTTCAGCCCCAATGCAAGAGTATCTCTTGTTTGAATCATTTTCTCATTGGGAAAATAATCACTTGGCACATAACACGTGCCGAAAATAATGCTAGGGGTTCAAGGTCTCATCCTTGTCCATTTTTTCTTAATGTAAAATGGATCTGAACATAGCCTAGGATACATTTTGTTTTGCTGCTTTAGCTTGTACAATGTGAATAGAATTTGGAAATTCAAAACTGAAGTGATTCATAGAAGTTCCAGGCTGACATTAAAGTTCACTTGTTATTTAATTCTCTATACTTGTGCAACAGTCTCTATAACAGCTTCTCTCTGTCTTTCTTTCTCTCTGTCTCTGTCTCTGTGTGTCTCTCTGTCTCTCTGTCTCTGTCTCTGTGTGTCTCTCTCCAGACATGAGGCAGGACAAAGCAGGTGATGACTCGCTATTTTAACTCATACTAATATCAAGCTACATATTAATTCTGGATCAACCTCTTATTCTAATAACTTTTGACAATGTTCCTTCTTGTAAAATGGCCTTTGTTTTATAATGGTTTCAAACATTTAAATGCTAAGTAAACGCAGGAAGCATGATGCAGAGCTAGACTGACAGTTTTAAATAAATGATAAAATATGTCATTCCCTTATTTTTCTTTTTCCTTCAAATAGACATAGCTGCTCTAATATTCATAGTACACAGTCATTGTGCACTTTATTATTTCTCCTGCATTGCACATTTATAATCTTATTTTGCTCACATGGTGGGAATCTATAAATTTTCTATTCAATATTGTCTTTCAATAGAATTTCATGTATATTTGTTTATGTATATGAAAATATAAAAAATGCATGATTTATTTTGTGAATGCATGACATTTAAATTATGACAAAGTATTATTTTTAAATATTGCTTCTATAACCATTTTTCTTATGATATTTTGGGGAACAGGCACCCCTACACATAATTATGGTTCAGTTCCTCTGATTATTAATTACATCATACAAATCTTAAATGCAAGTTTTTTTTTTTTTTTTTTTATTTTGTCTTTTTTGAGACAGGGTCTCACTGTGCAGTTCAGGCTGGCCTTAAGCTCACTTTGTAGCTCAGGCTGGTCTCAAACTCACAACAATCCTCCTGCCTCAGCCTCCCTAGTGCTGGGATTACAGGCATGTGCCACCACGCCCGGCTCTACATCATACAAATCTTAAATGCAAGTTTCATTTGTTAGATTATTCTCTTACTGATAGGCCTTAACTTTTTAATACTACATTGGAAACACACAGCATGTGTAATAGAATTATGGTTTTCTGTGCATTTGTATAAAAGTTATTCTTAAAGCCTTCACACAGGAGCACATTTGGTATATTTAGAACTGTGGGCATCTTAATGAGCTGAATATCACATGATTATTTTCGGTGTTACTCCTTACCGTATGTCATATTTTAGACCTAGAATCCTGACACCAAAAATAGCTTATTATATTGAGATGTGGACTTTCAGAATGCAATTGGATGATGGGATGGTATACTGCTCAATAGATTAACCAATTGATTAATCCAAAGCTGATATTTTCTTGGATGTTGTAGCACATAGTTGGGTCACTGCAGAATGGTCTAGGCCTCCTTCTTCGGCCCTTTCCTTTACTCTCTGCCTCTTGGTCCCTCATTCTTTGCCACATCTATAAGCCATTCTTTTTTCTGCCTTCTATCCTGCCAACTGGGGCCTAAATTTTAAGCAAAAATTAACCTTTGTTTTTGAGTTGGATGTTTTGTTTCAGTGGCTAAATGTGACCAAGACAGTTACATGCTGGCAGGACAACATGACATTTACCACTTTGATCCATCACCACAGGCATGTAGGATTACTACTTTGCTTTAGCTTTGAAGGCTGTCGTTCTGACTGTTTAAAAATCATACTGTATTACTGTTGTAATTTCATTAAGCAGAGTACCACTGATCTGGTACATGCTTTCCAGGTGAAACAGACATTTAAGTTTTCTCATATGTTAAAAATTATTTGTCCATTTTGGGGGCTTTCATAGAATTTTTCCATGAAATTATATTGTTATTCATTAGTTATTAACTGGACAATTATTTTGTGTGATCTGAGAACTATTACTTTTTGTTTCTTATGGTATGGTAAAGCAGTTGCATTCCAGACACTGTCCGAATGGAAAGGACAACTGGGATGAGGGAAAGGAGACAAGGGGGAGGGACACACGCACGCAAGGAAGCTCAGATAATTGCACTACTGATTTTTATTTGTTCATAGAAAGGAACAGTTAGAGCTTATACTGCTTGACCAATTCAGCATGCCTATATTTGGTTAGTCTGAGCAAATTCTTTGAAGATACAAATATGCAATATAGCAGTGCTTAATTCTCTATTTTCTTGTTTTTCCTCTCTGTACTGTTTTTCTTGTTTTCCTTTTTCTTCTTCAAAATAAAAAAAAATCTATCAATATTTTCCTTGTAATTATGATTTGGGAAAACTTATTTTGAGATCCACACTTTCACTATGTTGCCTTTCTCTTTTAGGGACTGAGTGTACCTTGAGTTGATCTTGAGCAGGTTGAGATGTACGATTCAAGTCATCTTTTTTGCATTTATTCATTTATTTATTTTTAATTGAAGAACAAATAGCAATGAGACAGTTTCAAAACAAATTAACAGGACAGATTCGATAAATTAATACATTGCAAACTGTTTTTGTAATGTTTTGGTATGATACAAGGTTCATACATGATGTTATACTTACAGACATTATTGTAACAGATGTCTCTAATCAGTGAATTAAGGGAGTGTAGCTATATATTTATTTTATTTTTTATAGCTAGATTATATCACAGATTCTACAATTATTACTTTTGTTATCTCCCTAGTGGTTGTCCATAATACTAGAAGCCAACATAATATCTTGTTCAACCACTATTAGTGCAAATCTTGCTTCTCATAGAGTTATGCAAAGCACGCCATATTTATCCTAACTGTACTGTTTATACACACACATCATGATTCTTCCTTTGTATACCTTTTTTTTCTAGACCTGACAAAGATGGACACTCCATTGTCATTAAACCAATTTAAGTGCCTGAACTTGGCGACACAATCCAACACAGTCCAGCATTCCCCAATAATACTGAATTATCTGAAGAAGTTGTTGACTGTAGCCATTTACAACTCGACTTATTATATGGTCCGGTATCATATACCTCATTTTTATTCTTTTCTGCTGGGTGGTTAAGAGCGAGATAGATCAAGACCTATATACCAAAAGATGTAGATTTGTTTCTGATGGGGTCAGTGAAGTCTCCTCAGGGTTTATCTTGTAATCCTGTACCTTACTCTGTAAATCCTTTGTCTGTGTCATCCATTCAGATGAGTCATGGCTAATGCTTACTCAGCTATAAAGAATGATAAACTTGAAGCATTTATATTGAAGTGGATGCCACTTTTTTGCATTCTTGAGGAGAATGGCTAGCATGCCCCTGGCTGTGGGAGGAGGAATGTGGTAAATAGTTCAGATGGGGGTGGTATTCGTATGAGAAAAGTTTCTCCTGTACTTTGACTTAAATCTAGTTGTAATTCAACTCCAATTATCCAAACAGCTTTGAGAAACCCAGGGTTTTATTTATAAATTGAAGTACTTTCTAATCCTTTACAAATTATGTGGATAAAAGAGCTGTGAACTGAATGTCAGAAATCTGGTTCTTTTTGTGAACTTGGCTATGTGTATTCTTTCATTTTTTAAAAATTATAAGTCATCCATATTTGTCATGCATAGTAACAGAGTGACTGAGAACACAGATTTTTGGAATTGGAAACATTAAGAATCAGATTTTAATTCTCATTAAATTCCTCATTCTTTCTGTAATCATTGGCAAAAATGACAACTTCTTAATTATATGATGCTATCAAATACTTATAGTTCTTGACAGTTTTATAATTTGGTTTTATTATTTCATTATTAGCCTTTTTATTTTAAAAGAATGAAAACAATACAGAATTTCAAACCAAGATTATAGGAAGTTAACAATGGTTATTACTTTACACGCTGTTATCTTCAAAGTCATGTTCAGATGATCAGATATAGGGATGTAAGATTGATCAGACAATATCAAAACTAACTGTTCCTTTCAATGAACTAACAAAAATTAGGAATACAATATCCTAGCTTTTGTTCTCAAAGTTATACTGATTTGTCTTCATTAATGTTCTAGTAAGTTTCATAATGTCAGGCTCATATCACATTTCCAATATTTATTTGTTGAATCACAATATGATCCCTATACTAAACTTCAGTTGAAAGAGGCAAGTCCAGCTGATCTCAGAATGGAGGTAAAATGGCAGACCAGTCAACCCAGCCCAACTCTAGCCATTGCTGTCACCACCAGGGGCAGGGTCCATGATTCCAAGGAACTAGAGCAGTTGAAGAAGCTGTTTATGAGTGCTATGAGTTTTGAAACTACTGGTGATAGTTTAAGAGAACACTTTGAGAAATGGGGAACACTACCAGAGTGTGTAGTGATGAGAGATCCTCAAACAGAACACTCCCGAGACTTTGGTTTTGTGATTACTCTTGTGTTGCAGAGGTGGATGCAGCAATGTGTGCTTGGCCACACAAAGTTGATGGGCCTGTGGGGGAATCAACGTGAGCTGTTTCTAGAGAGGATTCAGTAGAGCCTGGTGCCCACCTAACAGTGAAGAAAAATTTTATTGTTGGTATTAAAGAATAAATAGAAGAATATAATTTCAGAGACTACTTTGAAAAATATTGTAAAATTGAAACCATAGAAGTTATGGCACATAGGCAGAGTGGGAAAAAGAAAGGATTTCCTTTTGTAAGTCTGGATGGTAATGACACAGTTGAGAAAACTGTTGTTCAGAAATACCACACTGAACATTACGGGCATAATTGTGAAGTGAAAAGGGCCCTTTCTAAACAAGAGGTGCAGGTAGCTAGACCACAAAGAGGCTGTGGAGGTGGATTGGCCAACCTTATGGGTCATGGAGGAAACTTTGGAGGTGGTGGAGGGAATTTTTGCCAAGGTGGAAACTTTGGTGGAAGAGAAGGTTATGGTGGTGGAGGAGGTGGCAACAGAGGTAGGTATGGAGAAGGTAGTGGTGATATAATGGATTTGGAGGTGATGGTGGAAACTATGGTTGTGGTCCTGGTTATGGTAGTAGAGATGGATATGGTGGTGGTGGACCATGATATGGAAGCCAAGGTGGTGGATACAGTGGTGGTGGAGGAGGATATGATGGTTACAACAAAGGAAGAAATTTCAGTGATGGTAACTATGGTAGTGGTGGGAAGGATAATGGTTTTGGGAATTATAGTGAACAACAGCAATCGAATTATGGACCCATGAAGGGGGGGCAATTTTAGTGGAAAAAGTTCTGGCAGTCCCTGTGGTTATGGATCTGGTGGTGGAAGTGGTGGACATGGTAGCAGAAGGTTTTACAAAACAACAGAAAAAGGCTACAGTTCTTAGCATGAGAGCGAGCAAGGAGTTGTCAGGAAAGCTGCAGGTTGCTCTGAGATAGTTGTCCCAAATGCATTAGAGGATCTGTAAAAATCTGCCACAGAAGAATTAATGATCCATAGTCAGAAAAGTTACTGCAGCTTAAACAGGAAACCCTTCAGGTTCAGGACTGTCATAGCCACAGTTTGCAAATAGTACAACTATTGATGAGTGCAATGTAGTGTCAATTACATGTATACGTTCCTGAGGGGGGTTTTGTTTGTTTTATATTTAAGACAGGGTCTATAGGGTCTACTGGCTCTCCATGTGTAGTGTGCAGATAGATCAGACTCATACTGTTCCTCCTGTTTACAACCTCCCAAGTGCTGGGATTACAGGTGCATGTCACTGCGCTTAGTCTCAGCATGTTCCATGGTCAGGACTGGCACAGCAGGCCCAGGGGTCGAACTCCTGGCCCCTGTGTCTACCTAAACAGGTGCTTTAATTTGCTAAGCTATTTGGCTGCCCTCCCCTGAGGTCTTTTATCTGTTGTAGATTTGTGTCTTACTTTTTTTTTTCATTACATCAGGTATATTGCCCTATAAATTGTGGTAGTGGTGCCTTGAATAAAAAATTAAGGAATTTTTAACTTTAAAAAAAATAAGGAAGATCCCAAGATTCTGAATTACATTTTGCTTTTCAAACCTATTTCTGATTTTGTATTCAATACCAGGTAGTGCTTAGAAAGCCTGATGTATATATAGAAATGGTTCTGCATTGTTTGCACAATTTGTTCATAAGGCAGCAATCTGACATAGGTATAAATCTTGTAATTGTGCACATGGAGAAATCTGAGACAAAGAGAGATTAGAAAATTTGGCTAGAGTTTCACAGTAAATGACTGCTAGAGCCTACTATCAACCCAAGCACTTTGACTTCCAAAGGTTATGATCACCATTATGCTTTCCTGCTTCACTTCAGAGGCCAGACAAATCTGCAAGGTCAGTGAGGGTCTATAGTTGCTTAAGTTCCAGTTCTGATTCCTACTGTGCGGTCATAAGCAAGTGGCTAACTTTACTAAAACTTATTTCCTGAAAAGTAAGGGGGGAAAAATACACCTGGTGCAATAGATTTCTTCTGAGGACCAGAGGAGATAAAATGTATACAAGGCATTCATTATAGTAGCTGATATATTTTATATATTATAATTTCTATGTAATTTATTCTTATAAATATTTAATTGCTACTATAATAAAAATAGTCAAGTAAATTATTTCACTTTATTAGCACTGGCAAACTACAAGGTAAATTCAAAATTTAATATAAAAATAAAGATCTACAATATAATTCATTTCAACAAACCACCTGTGCTATCATCACCACTCTAAATACACAGCTGAGTCTATTGGAGATTTAGAGAAGACTGCTTCTTATTTCTGAACACCTATACCAGAGGGGTGCACCTAGGCTTCCCACTAGTCTTTTCCTGACCCTGACCATATGTGAATCTGTGGTGTGTAACCATGAAGCTCAGCTAGTCTGAGTACCTCAGAGTTAAATGTTGATGCCTTGGATCATTTTAATTGCATTTTTGCAGCTCTAAGCAGGTCATGCTTCTCTATAAAGCTCTGTCTCCTTTTTTCCACATATCCTGAACAAGGTCATTTTGCTGTCTTTGGAGATCCCAACCTTCCTGCCACAATTTCAGGGCCGTTGCAACCAGAGAGCCAGTTTTGAATGTGAAGTATTTGTCAGCCACTAGAAGGTGATGAATCAGCATTTCCTCTCTCTGTCTCTCAGGCAACATACCAGGTCACAAAATCACTTACTGAAAGGGCTGGCCAATCTCAGAGCTGCTTTACTGGAGGACCCTATGGATGACCTGCTAACAGATGATAGCCTCCCAGCTCCAAAAAATGGTCTCTCAGTTTCTATATCATATTCCTGCCTCTGCCAAGATGATGGGGAACTTATAGGGGAGGATTATTCATGACTTCAAAATAGTTCTGAATTGTGTTCCAAGGACCATACTGTAGCACACGTGCTCTCACCAACCATGGCTCTCGCTATCTCTCTTGCCTATGTTTTCCCATCTTCTCTACCAGGTTCATTTCTGGTAATTAAACTCCTGATCTGACTCTTGCCAGGCAGATGGTGCACCACCATGGTTTATTCTCTGCCCCCTCGTATTCTTTATACCATCTTGGAAGGACTGAGGGACATATTTCCTCATAATGCCATCTACTCTTGGGGAGCCTTGAGAAAGGTGCTCTGAAGGTCATTTTTACTCTGAACTGTTACTCCAGTTTATGGAAGGATGGGATTTCGTTTCTTATAAAGACATTAAAAAAAAAACAAAAACAAAACACTGATCAAAGGTAGTAGTACTTGCAAGGTGTGAATAATCATCCAAATATAACCTATCACACACATTATCTGATATTTGATTTTCCAGATTCTATTTTACCTTACGCCTCTTCAGCAGACTTTTTCCTGAGCAGTTCTTGCAAGTACTGGAAAAGTAGGTATTGGTCATGCACACAGTAAGAATCCTAAGACTTTTCTCTGAGAGAGGGTATTGCAGAAGGGCTTTAAATATTTTGGAGTTTAATATTTATTTGGGAACATCTCAGAGTATTTGCAATCTAAATCTGGATATCCTTGGAGGAAGAAAAGGTCCTAAGCCCTGCTGTGAGTAGCCATTGCTTTTGGTAACCCTCCATGGTGGTGGGGATTGTAAAAGCAGAATGAGAAAATTCCCCTATTCATGCAAGTCTGTGGAGTGTTTTCCAACAGAAGCAGAGACATGATATATAGGCTCTCAGTTGTGCACATTTATTTTTTTAAGGTATTTTGTATAGGGTCTCACTGTACAGTTTGGACTTGTAATGATCCTCCTGCTTCAGCCTCCTCAACTCTTGGATTACAGATATGTGCAATCATGCAGGTCTTGATGGCTGGGTGCTAGGCCAGAATGGCATGTGGTACCAGGGATCAAACTCTGGTCCTGTGCTTTTCTACACAGGCACTTAGAACTGAGGAGTTCTCTACACAACCCTAGCTGTGTTCATTTCATTCATATAAACTACCACAAATGGTAGGCAGCTCTTCTGTATTAGCACAAGGAGAAGTGACACAGATCCTCCTCAGTTCACCAGACATAGAACAGAAGGTCAATCAACTCTAGGAGAATCTACCCTGAGGTGGTGAATGCCAAAATGGAAATACGATTGTTTCAAAAAATCTGTTTCTAAGGGATAGCTCATAGGATTAAAATGCCTGCATAGGCAGTTGCAGGGACTGCATTCCATCCCCTGGTAGCTCCTCCCAGGAGTATGCTGAGCTCGTGGAGACTGAGTGTGGTGGCACACCCCTATAATCCTAGCAAATGGCAGGCTGAAGACAGGAGAATCACTGTGAGTCTGATCTATGTCGTGAGACCCTGTAGACCCTGCACTAAGTATACAAAAAATCAGCTTCTATTATTTCATATTAAATAGGAAGATAAGGTTTTGCATTGGTTCCATTTATATCAGTGGGATAAAATATCTGAAACTGACAAAGTGCAGGAAGAAAAATATATTTTGGCTCTTGTGTTCAGAGGGTACCAACCATGGTTGGCTGTCTCTAAAGCAGAAAGTACATGAGAGGGAATGAGAGAGGAAAGTATCTCAAAATACAGAGTAGAGTGAGAAGCAAAAAAAAAATAAATAAAGAGCGGGAGGCTAAATATACCTTTCCAGTTTAAGCCCTGTCCTACCCATCTGGTCCCATCTCAACCATAATACATTCAGCTATGAGCAAAGCAGTGAATGAATCCACCAAGGTGGATAGCATTTCCATTGTCCAAAGAGTCCTGAGAAAGTCTGAAGTCTCACCTTTCAAGAGCCTTTAGCTTTTGGGGAGCAGTTTGGATTCAAAACAGCATTCTCTTTGGCCTCCAAAAGGCTCATGTTTGTCTTATTAAGCAAATGCATTTACTACATTTCTTAGCATTGTTAAACCTTAACAGTTCCTTCATTATTGAAAATTCTAAGTGCAAAATATCCTCTGAAATTCAAAGCTAATGGTCATATGTGAAGCTACATATAAAAAAAAGGTTAATACCTTCCATAGGATGGTACATTCTCATTGCAAAAGCAAACAAACAAGAGGATTATAAGAGAATTAGATCCAGCGGGTGAGATAGCTTGTTGGCCTAAGCTCCTAGCTGGCAAGCTCAAGGACCTGGATTCAATCCCCATTACCACATGCTGTGCTGGCTATGAGTGGAGCTGACCATCAAAACCAGGCATGGTAGTGCAGGCCTGTAATCCCAGTGCTGGGTGCCTAAGATAGGAGGATCACTACAAGTTGGAGCTATATAGCGAGACCATGTACCAAATGAATGAATGAATGATAAATAAAATCAGACCAAAATAATATCAAAAAGAGGTAGGACAAACATTAGATTGTGTAATTCTACTTCAAGCTCCTGAAGCAAGCAATGAGATGTGAGCTCAATTGGAGTTGGGCTCCCCTACCCAATAGCCTTGTCTGATGCAGCCTGCATGGCATCTGCTTTGGACCATCCTCAGCTTTCCTTAGAGAATGCTTTGTTGCCCCAGAATCTCCAGATTTCTAGAATCTCCACTCAACCTTTAGCTTAATCTTCATCATCTTGTGCCTCAAGTCATGATGTTCAAGTTTCCCGATTTCCTGTGCCTTCCTTGGAAATCTGATTGGCGGCTTCCATGATGCATAGCTCTTCTATTACCTATGACCTTAGAACTGATGGGTTTGTCAGGTCTTGGCCACCCACTGAAGCAATAGCTTGGCATCCTTGGACCATGGTAACAGGAGCCTTTGAGTTTCTGGATAGCTGAAGGCAGTGAAACACTTCAGTAGTGTCTGTAAAAGTAATTTTCTAGTGCCTGTAATGGGTGGAGGTGGGCCAATTCCTGAGATGTCCTCAAGGCATCTTTTTATCATCTCAATCAATCATACTTGTCTTCATTTTAATAGCATGAGCCTTTTAAGCAACCACATTCCTTGGCTTCAAGTTTATAGGTGATTCCTTTCTGGCCAACTTGCATAGGTTTTACATTTTTCAGGCCTGCCTTTTGATTTTTAATCTCACTGTAAATTTGGCTGAAAGCAACCAGCAGTACACATGCCACAGCCTGAACAGACTGAAAATTGGACTCTACTCAAATATTCTCTACCAACTTTTAATTCAATCTTACATAAAATAGGACATGGACAAAATATTGACAAATTCTTTTCTGGCCACTACTCCAGGTTCCATTAGTATTCATTCCCATCTGAAAGCTCAAGAACCTGGCCTTCACTCCTCAAAGAACTATCAAAAATCTAGTATTACAAGCATTAAACAGAATTACCATCACTCTCTCTGAACAATATCCTAGGACTTCTCTAACCTACCTCTTCAATCTTTTCCAAACTTCTTTCAAAAGTCACTTGCAAAAGCTTTAGAACCACATGGTTAGGAATAGTTATAGCCAGAACACTTTCTTTGGTGCCAGTTTTCTGTATTAGTTAATTTTTTATTTCTGGGACAGAATGTAGTTAGGCTGGCTCCAAAACAGAAACAGTGTGGTAGAAGTACATCACAGAAGAATGTTGTTCCACTTGAACCTATGCAAGCCAGAAGAGAGACAAATATAGTGAAAAACTGTGTATGTGTGTGTGGGGGGGATTAAGTGCATAAAGCAATACATGAACAATGCAAGGACTTTTTTGTCTAAAGCCAATATATCTTTTAATGCTAGCTATATATTTAGAACCAACCAATAACATTTAGAATATGCTCATGTCCTAGTCTGAAACCGGGTCATTTGAATTATAGATGTATTTCATTGGTACATTGGTATTTTCAAATTAGCTCCTTCAAATGATTTTAAAACCAAGATGAGAATCACTAGAATCTGAGAGATCTCTGGAGCTATGTGCCCAACATTCAAAAAAAGGAATCTTCTCCATATCTTGACTATCTTGACTTTTGCAAGGACTAGAAGAACAGATTTTAGTTCTGGCTAGGAATTAATGCGTGAGTAACATTGAGGTCTGGAGACACTCCCTGTTATGGTCCACTTTAACTTTTGCTTGCAAACTTAGTTAGCAATAAGTAATGTAATTATTCTTCGCTAGATTTCTCGCATTCAGAGTCTGATTTCAAGGAAGTCCATCACTTCTTATACCCTTTCTTGAAAGTAAATGATGGCACTTTCCATGTTTCCACTGGGAACAGCCTTGTTTTTTTACTTCTCAAGTAACCAGGGCACCAGTGGTTCCTCTATCTTCTGGGCTAAGTGGAGGAAAACACTCATGACAAAAGGCGCATGTGCAACTGCACTGCTCGTTATCTTTTCTCTAAATAAATGCATCTTTTCTAATTATAACAACAATGAATACTAATTATTGCTGAAATATGGATGATTATGACAAGAAAAGTGCAACATGAATTCCCGTTCTTTTATTATGGTAATTATCTATATCCTTCTGTTTATGTATAAAAAATGGAAGCATAAGCAAAATGCATGTGAAAAAGTTTGATCATGTGGGAGTAATGCTTGACAATTAATCATTGCTCTATAAATATTGATTTTATTCATGAATACACATGCTTGCTTACCTGGACACTATTTCTCCACTTGTCAAAATTCATAAATATTTTTTCTTGTCCTTATATCAAGATTCACCTCATTTAAAAATTCTTATAAATCAGTTGTATTGTTTTGGTAGTTTGTTCAACTAGTTTTTTTTTCTCAAGTTGAATCACCTTTGGACTGTTTTTAGTATATCAGTATTTTTTTTTAATTTTTGTTTTATTGAAGTACAAATATCAATGAGACAATTTTAAGATATCTTGACAAGATGGATTTGATAAATTAATACATTGCAAACTGTTTTCATAATGTTTTGGTATCATAGAAGGTGCATACATGATATTATACTTACAGACATTATTACACTGTATGTCTCTTGTCAGTAAATAAAGAGAATGCAGCTGTTCACATATCTTATTTTATACCTGGATTACATCAAAGATTTAATAATTAATACTTTCTATCTCGTTATTTTCCTAGTAGTTGTCCATAGTACTAGAAGCAGACATAATATCCTGTCTAACCACCATTAGTGCAAATCTTGCCTCTCATAGAATTATGTAGAAGCATGGCGTTATCTATCCCAACTGTACTGTCCATACACACACATCATGATTCTTCCTTTCTATATCCCTTCCTTTGTCTACACCTGTCAGAGATGGGCTCTCCATTGTCATTCAACTAATATCAGTATTTTTAAGTTAAATATGCACCTATTTATGACTTCTTTACTTTAAAAATATGCTTCTTATAATTAATTTTTATTGTGATGAAGTATCTGCAAATATTAATTTTGACCTAAATTTCAAAATCCCCTTTAGATGGAGTGACTTTTTTTAATGCTCTTGCTGACATATGCTGCATGTTTCACTCTCTACATCACATGTGACAACTACGTGACCCAATTACTAAGAAGGTAAGTGGTTGTTGACTCTAACTCAGGGATTTTGGGGAGAGAGTTTTTTAGGGGGTAGGTGACTTGCAGATGATCGATATTCCTTTGTATTCATTCATCTGTCAGTGTGTATTGAGGTCATTTACATGATTTCTAAATAATGAACAATGCCCTAAAGGTTGTGGGAATACACAACCTTTCTTTAAGGTATTTAATTGATTTCCTTAGGAGGCATGTACAGATGTAGAACTGCTGGGTTTTATAAAGGATTAACTGACTTTCTCGATTAAAAAACAAAAGCCTACAAAGTTTAAATAAACCACTTAACATCTGCTAGAAGGAAGTTTCCAGGACAGGACTATAAACTCATTTCATTCACTGTAGAGTTTCATTCATTACCTCTGTACCATCATCTGTGAGCACAGAACCTTGACTTAGAGATGTCTCCCCAGATCATATATTTATATCCTCTTTTGTTTGCTTTGATTTTTCTTTTGCACTTCTTATTTCTCTCTCTTCTCTATTTCTTTCCATTCTTCTTTCTTTGTTTTTGATACAGTGTTTCACTAAGTCACTAAATTGCATAGTCTGGGCTCAAAATTAGCCCCAAGTGTGCTGAGAGTGTGGTCAGGTGCCCTCATGTGCAAATCTGCTTCAGGGTTTATGACTGTTAATCTGGAATCCATTCACTAAGAAAATGAAACTAAGATATTGGGGACAAAATTTTTTCTAAAAGCATTTTATTGTTATACTTTAGATAAACAGAATAATCATATTCATCATAGGGGATTTGTATGTGTACAGTGTATGTCTTCATTCTTCTTTTTCCCCCATCCCTTCCTCTTTCTTCAACTCCTGTTCCCTTCCTTACTCAAAAGAGCTTTTCTTAAATAAATTCTTTTCTCCTTGTATTCTCTTTTTTTTTTCCTGTTCTCTGCCTTTCTTTTCCCCTCCCTCATCCATTCCCCTAATTGCATTTGAACATTTTCTTCCTAGTTCCCAATATCTATTTTAAATTTTGTTCCTTATTTACTCTTTGGGGTGCCAATTTTTACCACTGTTTCCACTGCTCTGAACCATCTTTAATTGACTGAATGTTTGAAGGAAAAATGCTATGTCAGGCAAGTCACTTTCTTTATGGAAGTCAAATCTGATCACTAGATGCATTCACTGATGATTTGCATCTAAATAGAAAAGATGAGAAAACTACCAGACATCTGCTTGACCTTCAACATTATGTTTAAGTTTGTAAATTAATCAAGGATGAAAGGAACAGTGATGCCCTATGGGGCTTCTGCATGAGAAACCCCATAGGGGCTTTGACACACATGGCACAGCTCTAAGCTCTTGGTCTTCACAGATGATGGTACACAGGTGATGAATGACATTGTACACTAAAGACAATGAGTTGATAGTCCTCTTGTGGAACTTTCTTCTAACAGATGTTAAGTGGTTTGTTTAAACGTTGCAGGCTTTTGTTCTTTAACAAGAAAGTCAGTTTATTCTTTGTGAAACCCAGCAGTTCTACATCTATATGCCTCCTAAGGAAATTAATTGAATATTTAAAGAAATGTGTGCACTCCCACAGCCTTTAGGGCGTTGCTCATAATTTTCAAAGCATGTAAATGACCTCAATACACACTGACAGATGAAGGGATATAAAGGGATAATGGTGATCCACAAAATACAAGAACTCTCACTGTTTCTCATGATAGGGATGAACATGCAGAACATTGCACAAAGCAAACCAGGCCCAGAGTGACAAATACTGAGCAGTCTCAATCATGGAGGAATCTGAAGAAGTTCACCTCATGGAACCCCATAGTGGAGTTTCTTGGTCAGGTGCTAAAAGGTGGTGAAAAATCGCAAGGCATTGATCAAAGGGTACAAATTTTAGTTGTAAGATTAAAAAGCCATACATGTAGGCTGAGGCAAGAGGATCTTTGCAAGTTTAATGTTAGCTTGGGTGACATAGTGAGTTCAAGGCCAGTCTGAATTTCATAGAGAGACCCCATCCCAAAAGAAAATAAAACTATTAAAAGGCATGGGTCCTATAATGTATAATAGTAAGTGGTCGTATATAAAATACTTTGATTCTGGCAATCATGACATGTTTTAGCATGTTGTACATCTTAAAAGATTCATTCTTAATTTAAAAATTAAATATTTTAAAGTAGGAAAGCTGACAAATTTTAAATGTAAGATAATTAACAGTTCAGAAAAGAAGTGGAGCAAAGTTTAGTAACAATGTCCACCTCAAAAGTTTTATCAGAGTTTCAATTACTTGAGATATGTAAAACCCTTGAAGAGTGCTGGGAAAATACTGAATACTTCATATCAAAAAGCACTACAGCTTATCTCTTTTTTAAAAAAGAGGAAGAATAAACAGCAATAATACAGAATTTCACTAAACAAGGTGATAGGAATTCAACAGTAGTTGTTATGTTGCATGTTATTGTCATCTTGAAATTAGCTCTTCTATTACCATATATAAGCACACAGTTTTCAAAAATTAAAAAGAATGAAAATTAAGTATTAGCTGTTCCTTTCAATAAACCAACAGAAACCAACAGTACAATTATCCCACCTATTTTCTATATACATATATAATGTCCCTTCCTTCCTTCCCTACCTCGCTTCTTCCCTCCTTCTGTCCCTTTTCCTTCCTTCCTTCCTTCCTTCCTTCCTTCCTTCCTTCCTTCCTTCCTTCCTTCCTTCCTTCCTTCCTTGAATGTTATGAGACTGGCCTTCACTTTCTCTGTATTCTTATAACACTTCTGATTTTCTGAGTTCTGACCATAACCACCAATAAATCTCTATTTACAATAGTTTAAAGATTCTTTAGACCATATCTTCAAACGTTTTTATCCTGCTCCTGCAAAGCAGTTCAAAAGGCTTCTAGCCCAGATGTTGAAGTACATACATTTAAATAACCCTATTCCCTGTACCAATTTTCTTTATTAGCTTTTTCATCTCTAGGACAAAATACCAGGTATCTGGACTTAAAGGAGGAGGTATTTAATGTAGTTCATGTTTTCAGGAGATTCAGTTGATTTCCACGAGGATCAAAGTCAGAATTATCATGAAGGAATAGCATGCTATAGCAAATCTACTTAATTCATAACAACCAGCAAACAGACACTGGAACAGTGCCAGAGAGGAAAGAGTAAGTGAACAAATATAGACCTAAGATGATACCTCCCAGGCCTGCCCAGACACATCCAGAACTTGGCTTTTCTCTTCCTTGAGTGGTTCCCAGGCCAATCAACTTGACATAACTAAACTTAACCATCATGATGATGATACAATGACAAGGATTATAATGGCAAAGATTTCAGTTAAAGAAAGATATTATAAAACACTTGGCATTGATTAAAATAAATATTTTCTGATTCAATAACTGCTCTTATGTTTGGTGAACATTTAAGCCTATTAAGCTTAAGGCAGTGATTTATCAAAATACTCCTTCAGGAACATTTATGCTTTCCAATCACTTTCACAATTCTTATCCTCATTGTTCTTCTTAGTAATCTTTCTGTTTCCATGGAATAAATGGCATTTTGGTCCTTGAATGTTTCTGGAGACTAATGGAGGAAAGTAATGTACTTCTGAGATCATGCTGGTCATTAGAATGAAAGTAAATTTAAATAAGGAAAAAAATCAATTGCAGAAAACTTTAAGAGTATCTAAGTGGTTCTAGCTAGAGAAAACAAAGTCAGTTCACAAAAATGTCAGAAGCCTAATGTGCATATAATTTAGCCCTCAATGTTCTTGAAATAATACCTTCTTCAAACTCTTTCCATAAGGTATCCTTTACAACATTGTATTATACCTTTTAGGGTTATGTAACTTCACAGCTTGAGGCAGAATTTGTCTACCAGTGTGCAAAATAAAAAAAAACAAAGGTACAAGGGTCTTTACCACCAAGCCAAGCAGGTGTATGATTATTCAATACCTAGCACAGTTTCAATATACTTGATGAAACATGAGTGATTTTTTTTTCAGAAGACACTGACCCAAGAAAACAAGTATGAGCTATTTTTTCTTCACAGCCCAGGGAAATACAATGCATAAATATATTATTTTCCTACTTTTTGTGTTCAATTTGAAGCAAGTTTCACCTTTTCCTTCATACTTTGGTAGGTAATAAAGTCTTCTGTCCATTTTCAATTTCAGAAATAACCTTATTTCTGTGATTAAAATACCACCCAGTGGAATAATTCTGAGGATGCCAACTTGGGCAATCTAAAGCTTTCCCTCCTACTTAGGTGCCTACAGTGTGTAAGGACATCAGTCTGTTTACTATCTTTCTCTGTGCTCCTTCTCTACTTTCCTTCCAGAGACATGGATCTTTATCTCACTAGGTTAAGATTTTGAAGAGGAAGAGAAGATTGAAATAACTTACAGCTACTAGGGCTGTAATAATCTGTATCTAATGCCAAAAACTCATTTGTCCCTTTTTTAAGTTGTATGACTTCAAGCTAGAGCTCATGGCATGTTTTTTCTACATTGACACCTAGTCAGATGTGGGAAAGTTTGAGTGGGGTAGGCACACACACACACACACACACACACACACACACACATACACACACGCACACACATACTATTCTTCTAGACAACTATTTTCTAGGATCCCAGTTATGGTTTACATCACTTGTCTGCCCCTAAAAAGGCGTATCAGGACTGTATCTTATGAGTAATGTTTCAAGAAATCCAAGTTGAGGGATATTGGATATGAAATGTAAGTATAATATGCAATCATGCATTGAACTATTTTGCTGCATGATACTAATTCTTGTTTATCCAATAAACAGTATCCTATAAACTGGACAGTAGTCCTCGCTTATAGAAAGTATGCTGAAGCATTCCAGGATAATGGGTAAACATGCTGACAAATTATTTCATATTATCCACAAGGGTCAATGGCAGTATGTATGTATGCATGCATGCATGTGTTTTGTATTTCACATGTCACATTTCTCTGTTTAAAAGTCTTCCAAAATAATCAGTAAAAAGCTTTAAGTATATATAAAATGCAATCATTTGTGAGACTCCATAAAATTAGTACAAATGTATACTAATTTGTCTGTATTTTAAAAAATAAGAAAACCAAATATAAAAGATGGCTATTTACCCTCCCAAAATATGCACACCTAGTTTTGAAACATGAATTTGTGAACTTAGTTGCTAATAATTTAAGAAAGTTCTCTGTCACACATGATTGAGCTCAGGGAAGAAAGCAAGGATGTAAGAATTTCCAATAATATAAGAATTATCTACTTTTACCCATTAGTTCATGATAAGCCTTCCAGTGTACTCAGAGCAATGTCAAAGAGAAGGCACGGATAAAATAAGAAGGTACTTAGTAACTGTTTAATTTTGTGAGCTGCCCTCAACCCCCATGCATGCTATAGATGGAAGCGTAATTACAGCCTATTACCAAATTACTCACAGTTATCCTTTGATCTTGTACTTAATACAGAGAACCTTCATTTACATAAATGCTATTAGCGTATTTTACACCAATTCTGATGATTTTAAAGAATGATTGTTGTCTAATTAAAGGATATCAACTGAGCATATTCTCTATTTCTTCCCATCATTCCTGTTGAACTTTCAGATCTGGTGTCAGATTCAGAAACAGGAAGGCAGCGTGACAAAGATGAGACCGAGAGGCTGAGGTATGAGACTTTGCGAGAGGAAAACAATTTTTATTTGTTTCTATATTCACAGAAACTAGTGCAACTTGGCAGACATTTGATGCAGTGCATTTGATATCGCCACCTAAAATACTGCACAGATGCCTCACACTTTATCCGATATTGAAGTCATTACTTTTGCTATGTCACAGCCTCTTTTCTTTGTAGGGATCTCTCTACCAACACATTTATTGAAGCTGCAATCGTGGAGCTCACCTTCGACAACGTTTTCTCTGTTCCCAGTAATTGGCCACCATACCTCATCAGTCTAAACTGCTAATAGCTCTGAAATACACCCAGTTCTATTCATCTTGTCCTATAAAAGCTTGGTCCATGCTGTGCTCATTCATACATGTTCAACTGAAATATTCCAACTACATCCTCCACCTGAGTATTTTTTCTCTTTAATTCCTCCTTAGAATTCAGACTCGCTCTTTCAAATAACCAGTTGCTGGGGTTGATCCATAGTGTCACTCTCTCCCAATTTCTTGCCAATATCTGCTATATAAAATCTGAAATTATATCATGGTCATCCATTTCATGATCCAAGCCTGTTCTTCTGAATTATAATTACCTTCTCTTGTTACCATCACTTCAGCTACCTGTGGTAACTTCTCAATATTCTTTTGTATTGTTTTGTATTGTGGTCAGTGTTCATAACCACACACTGTACACTATAATTTACATAGTGAATAGCAAACCATATTTATCTGTCGGATATCAGAGTATCAGTTATGCATGTTTACTGAGGTATCATAGATTATTCCTTTTATTTATTTCCATTGCAAATAGATTTTGCTTGCTAAAATGTATAACAACTCTAATTAATCGATTATTCTATATATACTCAAATTGCCATCTACATTAAAAGATACTTAAAAATTTAAGTTTGATTATTAACTTCTTATATCTAGTATCAGGAATGGATTTTAGTAATCAGGATTTGACTACTGCTTAATGTATGATGAGCCATGCATTATAGGTTCTCTATATACTAGAGAATTAAGGTTTTACTCCTAATTGTGTCTTTAATTTCAAAGTTAATGGGGTTAATTAGATGATGTTATTATAACATTATGGATTTGAGTTATGGTGATGCAGCCTTCATACATATAAAACTTATAACCTCGTCAAGTCTTCTGTTAATTCTGCTGCCTCTATTCTATCCATACTCTTATTTTCAGTTATTTTGGAATGATCTGTCATTGTCCTATCTTAAGCCAATTATTTTCCTAAAGGTTCAAGAACATCATTTACTTCTGGTAAATTTTCCTCTCTAGAGAGCTCCTATAAATGTTGAAGCATGCTATGTGTCAGTTTTTCTGTCAAGGACAAAAACAAACAAAAAACAAACAAAAATATTCTTGTCACCTTAATTTATGCAATTAAAGGTATGTCTTCCAGTTTTCCTTAAAAACTCTTTAGTAAAGATGTTTGTAATTGCTTTCCTTATTTTCTATTTTACAATCTTTCTTAGACCATTTCTTTCAATATATTCACTAAAAGTCATGACACTTAGTATTGCCAAGTTGTCAATAAATTCTACTTCACCAAAATGTATCATTTCTTAGTCTTACTTTTACTTTATTATTTTAATATAATTTACAATTGTCTCTTCAACACATTTTTTTATGCCTTGAATCACTGCATCCTATTGGCCTTTTATTTTTCTCACTAGCTATTTCTTTTTATTCTTCCCTGCTGGATTCCACTTTTTTTCTTGAACGACAAACTGTATTGTTGTTTAGGGATCAGTAATTGATATGTTGCTTGTGATTTTCAACTATGTAAAAAGCGATGATTATGTTTCATGTTTTCTTATTTTTATTTTTTAAATTAAAAGTTTGCATTATTTTTAAAAACAGTATGAGTAGTGAAAAAATTGCAAGTGATACAGAATTTCACTTAACCAAATAATATGAATTTCACAGTATTTGCTGCAATACATAGTGTTGTCTTTCAACCAGTTATTCATATTACTAGATATGTGCATGTAGAATAGGAAGAAAGAAGCAAAGACAGAAGTGTTTAAGAAACTAGAAGAGAAAAGGTACAATTTGAAAAAGAGGACAAAACAAATTATTATCTGCTCCTTTCTATAGGCCAGTAGAAATACACAGTATGATTGTCCAAACCATCATGCATATATATGTATATATGAATGAAATGGTCCTATTAAAGCTGCTGCCTCTATTCTATCCACACTCTTATTTTCAGTTACTTTGGAATGATCTGTCCATTGTCTGATCTGAAGCCAATTCTTCCTTTCCTAAATGTTTAAGAGCATTATTTTCTTCTGGTCAATTTTTCCTCCCTAGAGAAACTCCCATCAATGTTCAAGCATGCTGTGTGTCACTTTTTTCTATCAATGACAAAAACAAACAAAAAACAATCATATCTCTATCTGTCTGTCTATCTATCTATCTATCTATCTATCTATCTATCTATCTATCTATCTATCTATCTATCATCTATCTATTTCCCCAACTGCCTCTCCTGTCCTTCTCATCAACCTAGTAACTCTTTCCTTTTGATTAAGTTCATTCGCTTTTCAACAAATGGGATCAACTCTTCTTAAGGAGCTTCTGCATGTCAAAAGAAATTGTCAACAGAGTGAAAAGACAACCCACAAACTTTGAAAAAATCCTAACTAATAAGCAATCAGACAGAGGACTACTGTCTAGAATTTATAAAGAACTAAGATATAACAGGGCCCTCAAATTTAAAGACCCAATTCAGAAATGGGCATC